>JAOQMQ010000196.1:34965187-34981048 GCA_027563845.1 Erythroxylum subrotundum
CCAAAAAAAAAAAAAAAGTTTGTTAAAAATTGTTAACAATTTATTATATAATTTTAAATATTTATTCAATATTAATATAAGGACATCAAGAAAGAATGCGGTTGAATTTTATTTCCCTATTTTTATCTTTTCTAAATTAAGTTTTGCTAACGTGAAGGATATAACACTGATAAACAAACCATTATATAACTTTGGTTGGGTTTATAATAGTAGATTTTTTTTTTGTAAATCTTTTCTGAGGAAAACTTTTTTAAGAAGTCAGTTGACTGTTTGGTTGTCAATTTTAAAAAGAGTTTTTTTAAATGAGCTTCATTTAGTAGACTGTTTGGTAATATAAAAATAAAAGTCATTTTTTAATTTTAACTATATTTTGTTTTGTAATAAAAATTATTGATACATATAAATATTATTTAAAGTACATTAAACAATATGTAAAGAACAATATATTAATTATTATATAATTTTAAACTATATGAAAGATAAATTAAAATATATCTAACCAAATCTTTTCTATGGATTATAACATAAATAAAACTAATATCAAAAATAAATATTAAAATATATTTAAAAAGCCAAATAATATTATATAACTCCCAAAATAAACGTGAAGATGAGTTTGTGGATATTGTAGGAATTATGTGTAAAACATAAGAATAAAAGAGACTAAAAAATAGACTCATTAATTGATAAGAAAAATCAACCTAAAAAAGTTTTTTTTAAGCTTCAAATTTGAGCTTCTTAAAAAGCCGTATTTTGGCTACCAAAAAAGTCATATCAATTAAAGAAGTGTTTTTTATTTTACAGTCAAATACTTATTTTTTTAATGGCTTTTATGATGGAGAAAAGTACTTATTGATCTTTCAAAAGTTCATCCAAATAGGCACTTAATCATTGATGTGATACTCTTACCTTAAGAATTTTTTAAATTTGCAATGTATAATATAAAAGTAAAATTTCAATACCTTCACACTTAGGTTTAGATGAAAATTGCATATTTACATAAGTGTTTAAAATTATGAATTTTATATAGATGCAATTGAAAGTGAAAAGGAATAAAATTTTTTTCAATATATGGAATAAGCTCACTTCTGTATCCATTTTATGTACCAAAAGTTATATTAGTAAAGACAATGAATATAGTTTTAATTATAGAAAGGTGCAAACAAAGGCATGATAGGCCAACATATCCATTTATATATACCAAGTTACAATTGTGGCAGCAATTGCTTTCTGTCACCATAATTGAATTAATCGTCAACTTTACTAAAACTAGTTGCATGTTCTCGCGCTTAGCAATCAAAACAGCATAGATGCTGTCGATATACAAAAGGGTCACTCTATCTCATTTATCATCCACTATGAGAAGAAAAATTAGTATCTTTAATTTTCCAAGTGCAAGGAGCAACCTCGCAGACACTGAACTTGCCTTTATAAAACCAAACTTTATAGTTGATTTGAAATGCTGGAGATGAGGCTTTAGCTATAAGTTGGAAAAAAGAAAGTTCAAAACGTTAGTAGATGGATAAGTAGTAGTGATAAACTAAGTGTGGATATTGGGAAATGACAGAGAGAACATCTACAAAGAATAATATATACAGAGAGCATAATAAGATAGGTTACGGATTGATTTAACCACTTCTATCCATGATAAGAGTACCCATTAGGATTTGCAAGCCACTCAACTTTTTGTATATGTAGTGATAAAATAGTAAATGGGACTGCACAGTGTCGATATTTGGAAGAGGACAGAGACAATCAACAAAGAATCGTATATAAGGAGATCAAGATAAGATAGGTAACAGATTGATTTTACCTCGTTTTATCGATCATAAGAATACCTTTAAGCTTTGTAAGATGAAATTGCAAGTTGCAACTACATATAAACTTTTTCCACTTTGGGGTACTACTTAATCATTGATGATTTACCACCTCTAAAATGAACAGTAGCCAATAACTACTACTAAGTGGAAAATCTTGAAGACAGACCCACATCAAAATGATACAGTACCCTTCACTTCTGCATCATACCGCTATCCATATTAAAGTAAAACAAGAACAGAAGATTAAGTTTTCCCTTATCTTATACAAATGCAACTTTTGTCAAAAACGTTTCAGGAAATTCTGTGACCCACTTCACTACTATTATTGTCTCACTGACCTCCTAAAAAAACACACATGCTTCCCACTAAAAACCGATTTTGTTTGTTTTCCCAGACAGAGAAGCGAGAACAGCCTCTAATTCTACCTTATCTGTCCCGCCCCCAACAAAACAAAAGTTCCTACCCGATCAACAGTTGTCATCTTTTGATCCCACCCATGAATTCCAGGCGATTTTCAGGGCCGTAACAAGGATTGGGTCCCAGGTGACACCACTCACATAGGTCATAAACGCGTTACATATATACGACTTTTGTGACAAATTTGTTTTGCTGCACACTCCCTTACAACAAATCATGAACTGTACCCTACAAACGATGCATATCGATACAGGAACACATCTCTGTTACCTCTACCATATTCCCTCTGTTTCAAAGTCTTCTTAGCCATCCAATTTCTTTTCATTTATTACAATAAAGGGATGAAAACATTTTGGAACAGGGGAATAAAGATTCTACAACAGATCTGAAGTGTATCGATACTGTACAATTCAATAATATGGACGTTAAGAGTTGGGGTCTATAATTTTTTGAAATGAATAATAACATAGGTTATTTAAATGTCAATGAGCCTTCACGTCAGAGAAAGAAAAAAACGAAACTTAGTAGAATCGTCCAATTTTTTCATTTCTTTATAAATTCTACAAGGTGACCAACTAGAGCGAGCTACTAGAATGATGAATTTCCAATGTTGGGCTGTCAATAGCGAACCAAACACGGATAGAGCACGAGTTTCATATGATGTGTCGTATTAGATTTATCTCACGTTTTAAAGGCTTGAATTTGGCTTCCTAAGTTGGAATGAAGGTTATTGTTTGGCAAGTTGAGATAATCTTAGATGACCTGTGTATGAAAAATGGGATCCCAACCCCCCTAAAATAAGAAAAGCGATTTATTGCGAAGATTTGTATTTGAGCCTAAAAAGCTATCAAATGTGTTCCAAAATCTTTCTAATTCAAGAACTATCATAAGATGGATAACATATCCTCCGCTTATATAATCATTTATAAAACATATGGTCCATAGTAATCTTGAGAGCGGAAATGCGGCCGTTACTCTAGAAATGTTGGTAACCTAACCTACAGGTCCCTTGGGCTAATTTAGTGGAGTTGGTCATGTTAATATTGGACAGAGATTCCTCAGTGAATTTAACGCAAAAAGTGAACTACTTTATGCTGGAAATAATTTGCCGTATTAGTACTAGAAACAATCCTACGAGACTCAAGTGGGCAGGATTCCTGCCTTGAATTAAGAACAGAAATTCCATTAAATGAAATGATCCATATTCTTTGGAACAAATGGAAATCCAATGAGCCACAAAGAAACAAAATTAGAAGAACAGAACTGTTTTTGTACATTACTAATTAAGCCAAAGGTCTATGCCCACATCAAACATCTATTAAAAATTCCAGGGAAGTAAATAAACGAAAGAAAAAGAAAAAGGAAAAGAAGATAATATTAGAACACGAGTCAAATTAAAAGAGGACGTCTTTATTTACTTTTTTTCAACGACCACAATAACAGTCCTCGCGAACCTCCATAAAAATCAAAAGCTAGCGATTGACAGCAAAAGGGGAATGAAGAAGTCTCCTCATATGAAATTTCACTTCAATTCTTGGTACCCCATTGCTTGTGACCAGGAACCCATCTAGGGCACTTGGGACTGAAGTAGCTGGACACAACCCTGGAGTTCAAGAGCTCCACGATTGGTGCAAATTTCACACATCTTGGGGTTTTGTACTGATTTATTGATGCACCTAAGCTAATGGCGTAGTCCATGAGCTTGTCAAAGGTCCCTGGTACAACGATCTTGATCTCAAGTGGCCCAATGGATTTGTCGGAGACACGACCTTGGCGATAAACACTGTTAAGCGACTCTTCGACGGTCAAACAACAATCTTCAAAAACTGAGGGAGGAATTGGGGTTGATCCATTGAGGCTAAGTTCCCAAAAAAGCACGTAATGGCCCGGAATTGTTGCGGTATCAGCATAGCTGGTGTACTCTGCCAGAGTTGCATCAAATGGAAGCAAATGGTTCACAGCATTCTTCACTGCATTTTGTAGCTCAACCTCGTCAGTTTTGTCTGCATCAATACTCAAAACCACATTTTTCCTGCATATGAAATTGAATTGTGGTGCTTTGTTCTTGAATCCAGCCACCCTCAGCACATCACCAACTCTATAGCGGTACAGGCCTGCAATACATAATTATTTAGCAAGTTAATGCAAGTAACATTATAGTTAGTAAGCAAAGGCAAAAAGACAAGTTAAAAGTCAGAAGTTTTCGAGTATGATGTAAATCTACGTACCAGCATAAGTGGTGACAACGAGCTCGTACTCTTGACCAAGTTTCACGTCAGTAAGATCAACGAGTTCTTTTTGCTCCTTCTCACTAAGTGATTTTGGCACGGAAATTGAGTTATTAATTCCATAGTTTCTCTGGATAGGCAAGAACTCGAAATAGGCCATGGTAGGAATGAGAGTATAGGAGACTTCACTTGGCTTGCAAAGAGGATTGAGATTGACGCCAAAATAGCACTCCGAGGATGCATACATAGTGCACACTAAGGGCAGGCCATTGCTATAGTAATCAAGAGTTGGAATATATTGTGACATGGTCCCTGTCACAATTACATCCACATACTTTGTGTTAGGCCATAACCTTGTTATGATCCCTTGCCAAGAGTTACTACATTCAGCCTCTATAAAGTCAGCAAGTTCTGGATCCGGCTTAAGGATTTTCATAACAGCTTCTCTTAAAGAAGGGTCTGTGATTTGGGTGTCAATTGCGCCAGTTCTAATATCATTGCTGAGAACTTTCCAATGCTTTTTCAAAAACTGAATTGCCCTTATGAAACCTGAGGCGAAAACAGCACCAACACGGAGGACCTCTTTGTTTTGGCAAAGGCCACAGAGCAACTGTGCGTACATGGATTGATAGGAATCAGAGCAAAGAATGGTTTCATTTGGGCTGGTGTAGTTAGTGTAAGGGTCATATGGCCTGTCCTTGAAATGAGAGCTTTTGTAGTAGCTAGTCAGGACTGGTCTTGCCAGAAGGCCACTAGGTGTCTTAGCCTCAGATTTTATGAACAGAAAGTACATTCCTTTGCCTTTTTCTAGACCATCCACAAACTGGCTCATAACAGGCATCAATAGGCTGTAGAGCAGTGACCTCCGTTCTTGATCCTCTTGAATTGTTGGCATCAATTTTCTCTCCCCGCCAGATGTCCCAGAGCTGAAAATCAAACCATCATAGCAATAAAAGAACTTAAGATGAGCTAGAGATTGAAAGCAACCCAACTAACCAAACTAGATGGAGAAAGCCGCAAACAAGAATAGACAAGCTTGAAAAGCTCATAGTCCACGATAGGCAAAAATTAGGTAGAAAACATACAGTAAGAAGTAGGACACAGATTTTATCGACGGGAAAACAAAAAGAACACAGACCTCGTCAAAAACTCAGAAATGGGCTGTGAGCAAAGAATTGGTGACGTATCGCCATTGGCTATACGTTTGATATCAGGATATATATCCTCATAAGTAATCACAGGCATGAGTTTCTTGAAAGTGTCGCGGTCAGTGTGGCCATGAAGACCGTGCCTTTGCAGGTACTCAACATCAGCATTGCTGGACAGGATTTCCTCAAGAACCTTCCTTTGGAACTCATCAGGGTTACAAGTAACATCTTCAATGAACAGAAGAGCCTTCTTGTTCTTGTCAGTAACCACACAGTAATTATCTGTGGATTTCAATGTACCTTTTGGTGCCTCAGGCATGTCTGAAACTCAAAGGTGTTACTATGGACAAACAGAAATGGGGAGAGATTGGTTTGCTTTAGAGAAAGATGGTAGTGGCAGTGGTTGTGTGGAGAGCGCAAGCCTAGAAGTGCGTTTATATACACATATGGAAGGCGTCAAGGTTCTATTTTATTACCAATGAGCCCCCGTAAGATCTATTATGATGAGGTGCGCCGAAACCAAGAGTTTAAATTCTCTTTCTAATTTTATTTTATGGTGTCTTATTGTGTTCAGTAAATTTCAACCATTCATTTATGCGGGCTCCACGTTTATTTATGTGGAGCCCACACGAGACCCGCATAAATAAATGACTGAGATTCACTGGACATAATAAAACACTATAAAACTAAACAGAGGATCTTATTCCCGAAACCAAATTCTAAATATGCTTTAATCCGCGTCAGTAGATGGAGCCAATAGGCATTTTTCAAAGAGTTCCAAAATATAAGCTGCTTTAATCCGCGTCAGTAGATAGAGCCCATACGCATTTTTCGACTATTTCTATTCCCACTTTTTTTTGTTTTTTTAGATTATAACACGAGACTTTGAACAAACTTAGGTTAAATCTGTTGGCTCTTATTTCACTGAGCCCTTTATAAGATCTCAAAAAAAAAAGAGAGGAGAAACTAAATTTTAAATATGCGGGAGTAAATCAAGAGTACATAAGATGGCATGGATGTAATTTCATTCCCTAACCTTTTGCAGAAGGATTTTACATCTTATGATCAAAACTCGAAAGGATGTTTTCACGGGATGAAGAATGTATACGAATATTCCTTACTCAAAATCTACCCAAAATGTAATATATTGGCACTTACTACTAACATCTGGCTTCTCTTTTTAACAATTAAGGGATTTAAATTTTATAATATAAGGGTGAGGACTAGGAGTATCTACATCCAAAAAAATTATTTTCAATAAAAATATAAGAGATGCTTCAAGCATTACTTCGTTGAGAAAATTGTTTATAAAGATATGGAAAACATGGTGCGACTCAGAAAAGTACGTCTCGATAGATATAACTTAATAATAAAGTAACTAGTAGGATACTTCATATTCTTGAATGAATAAATCTAACGGACTCCTTTCACACCTGTAACAAGCACTCAATTTTTATTGTCATTATCTCAAACTTTTCCATTTAAGAGACGAAAAGGAAAATTGAGAGTTAACTGAACTCCGTTACTGTAATTGAGCTACCATCATATATTACCGGAGTTTAAATTTTTTATTTAATATTATGGTATCTTATTTTGTCCTATAATTTTAGTCATTTATTTATGTAGATCTCATATAAATAAACGTAAGACCCTCATAAATAAATGACTAAAATTTATTAAATAAAATAAGATATCATAATATTAGACAGAAGATTTCATTTAATATATTCTGCGTTTTGCATACCTAAGCCAATTATCCTTTTCTTGGCGTTCTTTTTACGGGAGTTGATGCTTACCGTACATGCACTCTGCAGGTAATAAGGGGATCAGGAACCGGCAATATCCGGTTTTACATGGTCGCACTGATGCGTCGTACCCGGTAAACACGCTGTAATTTCACCGGTTACTTGCGCGCTTGTACTGCGGCTGTCCCATAAAATGCCGGCAGTCTTAGTTTATAGATTACTACCATTTCCCGGTGACAGAAAACGGCGTTTCTTCCCCGTTTCTCGCGATATTTTAAGCCAAAAGTGAAGAAAGAGCATGTGTACAAATAGAAGTTTAATGCCTTCACGTAGCTTAATTTTTTTGATCGGTTGGTCTTTTTTTCATTGAAAAATTGTCTATGGGAACCAATAGATTGATATTGAGTCGCATGAAAAGGAGTAACTTGTAAAATTGTAGCCGAACACGAATCTTAAAGTAGGAAAAGCACGAGGAGGTAAATTTATGTAGGTATATATAACAAATAAAAAACATCTTATTGTTAAAATAAATTGTAAGATCATTGTTAAGAGATAGTTTGATTTTTACAAATTTTATGGTTATCAGTTTTTATTTTTGAATAAAATAAAAATATATTTGAATATTAACATCAAAACAATTATATTTTTATTACTAATAATAATTAAATATTATATAAATTAAATTAATTTTATAAATTAAATATGTAAAAACTTTTATTATAATTTTTATACAGCATTTATTAAAAGCTATTAGTAAAAGATTTACTATATTTTATTTAAAATGAATAATTTAATAAGTAAAATTTATTTATAAATTAATATTTATTTGCTAATATATATTTTAATTGCTAAAACGAATCTAATTTGAAATTTAGGCATTTTAAGATATTTGAAACTGAAAATGTATTTATTAAATAAATAAATTGAAAAATCTCTATTTTGTAAGTTAAAATTTAAAGTAATTATAATAAATAGTTATATTATATTAATTATAATAATTATTAGTATATTTAATTATTGGTTAATCAGGTTATTTTTAAAATTATATTATATTATATATATAATTGAATGATAAAGATCATTCAATTATATATAATTTAAAAAAATTAAATTAAAGCTTTGTATAGTTTGATATTCTTAAATGAAATTAGTTGATACGCATTTTACTTTTTGTGATAAAAAATAATACAAGTAGATTAGTATCGGAATTAATGTTCAAAATTGTGAGTACGAGGTTTATGGTTGAAATAAGTATTGGATACATGTTGTCTAAATTTTCGGTACAAGTGAGAAAAATAATTTTAAAAAAAAGGGTGATTTTGTAAACTAATAATTTTAGAAAATTAAAGCTAAATTTAAATCGTAGACTTTAAGATAAAGTAGAGTTTGACATTTTTGTGAACGCGTGCAGCTAGTGTATGTATTTGAACATACGAAAAAGAAAATTGTTAACCTAACATGATACTAAAGTGGGTGAAGGAATAGACCCGTAACCGAATTTTGCACTTTGGATCGTATTGTGAATAGAACATAGACATGGAAATGAAAAGGCAAAGTCAAAATGGAAACGCAATGCTTCTTCAAACTCGGTGAATTAATTCTTTTCAAAAACTCTTAATTAATTAGCATTAGTAATTCTTTTCAAAACCTTGTAAAGTACGACATTTGCCCAGCCCTTCAAGCTAATAAGCATTTGACCTTGATCTGATGTTTGTAGTTCACCATCCATACCTTTGGAAAGTTTCTATCAAAAACAATGATTAACTTTTCCAAGATATTATTTCGACAAGGATATCTAAGCAAGCTCATAAATATTTTGTATGCAACTTGGGGAATGCAAGCCATTTAGCCATCAAAATTATATACCTAACTTGCGTTGAATCAAATTTATATGTCCTAATAGTCAATGAGATTGGTACAATATCACACGCAATGCTTTCTAAAATGAGACGAAAAACAGTCTCTTGTTCTTGTGTTACTTTCGTATAACTTTTGAAGTCGTGCCTGGACTGTGAGTTAATGATTTTTAGTAAAAGATCAATTGAGATACCTAAAACTTCGGACTTCAATTTTAAATTTAAAAATTGAAGCCTGATATCACTATAGGAAAGGATTCTTATTCTTATTGGCACCGAAAGTTCACTTCAGAAAACAAATCACTCGTGCCCAGAAATCAAGAGAAACTGTTGGGTAAAGACCTCTCAAGCTGACGTCCAAGAAACGTCAGCACATTGGTCGCCAGTCAACTTTTTCTGCACCTTAAGGAACGTCACGTGCCACACAGTGGACCACTTTGACCGGTCAACCATGCAATGGGATGGCGAAAACCCTAACAGAAGTTTAAGAGTGGGAGATTATGTATAATCACAATTTTTACAAAAGTTTAATTTTAAAACATAAGAGTTGAGGTGATGATTCAATAAAAACAAAGGTCAACGGACCAGCATATCATATGATCTGATGGCTGAAATAAGATGCTAAACGGATATACAGATTCATAACTTTTTTGTTGAGAAAACAGATTCATAATATTGATATCTATTACATGTAAATATACAAAAAAAGAAGTCAATGCCATCGGGCGGCTAGGAACTTGCCAAGAGCGAAGTAGTTTTGTTTTCTTAGGTATATTTAAGAGAGTCAAGTAGTACAACTGATAGTGGATTTATACCATCCAAAGATCAAATTGACCAGGAATTAATTAACAATTTTAATATTTCGAATTCACATAATTTAAATCCTTTTTAGAACTTTCAAAAGAATAGGGAATTTGAATTTCTCTATTTTATCTTCAGTTAAATGAATCGAATGACACTCACCTTGTAGTTGTACGCCTTCGTTCTTTGTTGGGGTATAGGCTGGTGCACCAATGTACAGGTAGGGCCTAATTCAAGTGGGGGAAATGTGTAGGAGACAGATCAGTAATGCAAATCTTTGACCGTTGACTTGCCTTAAGATACTTTTGTTTATTTATTTTAACATCCCGACCCGAGAGAGATAACGCAAAATAACAACATTTATTCACACACAACAATGAGATAGAAAGGGTTAAACTAATAAATTAATAGACCATTAAAGATGATGGGTCTATTAAATTGCTAATAATAAAATCCCCCGTCTCTTTCCTTGTCTCCCATTACCCCAGCTTGCTTATGTTGTTGCTCGCCTGTCAGATATATGGATTGATACTTGAGTGACTCAAGAATATTTAAACAATTAATTGGCAGCTAGAGACTTGGTTTTAGTGCAGATTAATTGTTCTTATATAGCCTTTCTCGTAAAAGTGTAAGAATTTTCAATCATTTGTAATGTTTCTTGTTCTTGAAGACTTCAATTCCTAAAGGTTTATGATCATGCGACCATAGGTGACTTTACTATAGATTAGCATTTCAGATATTGCGCTTTCAAGTTCTAACACACACAAAACACTCTTTCTCTTTGTCAAAAACGCAAAAAAAGAACCTGTAATCTTTCTAATTAATACAATTATTTTGTCTGATCCACAATATATAAACGGATATGCTCCTTTGATAGATAACAACATGGATATTTTCAACATTCGGTAACGTTACACACAAGCCACCCTTAAAGCAATAAAAACATTCAGATCAAACAACACATCTTTTGTTTTTTCATTCATCGTGAGTACTCACCAGAAAAACCTCATCAAAACACTTATGTATTTCCTGCAAAACATGGACAACACCCAGTGACTCACACAATAAGACTAACACCATAGAACAACACCTAGTGACCCACGCAAAAAGACTAACACCCATAAATTCACGCCAACATCTACATATAAGAAAAATCACCCAACAACTCATGTGTAACCTTCAATCAACAGTGTAACATCGCAGTAAAAATTCAATACCACAAAACCTACTCACAGCTCTCACACACGTCACCTTGCTTAATCCATGTCTGTAGAAGAAACGTAATCTGCATGAATCTTCATCCAAGATAGAGTTCTATTTACACAACAACTCTATCCAAGAAGTTAATTCAAGTAAGACTTCTTGATTTATATTTTTAATCATTATCTGAATATCCAATAATAAAAAATGTCAAAATTAAATAAAAAAGATGTATAATAAATATCTTAATAAATACTTTAGGAAATATTTCTTCTAATTTTATGTCATATTTTAAATTTAATTATTTAGATTTTTTTTTGGTTTAAGACATGTCATTTTGTAATTATTATATTCATAAAAGATATCAAGATTTGGATTAATTGGAATCCAATTTATTATTAAAAAAAGTTATAATTAATGTTGATCACGAGTATCATGTAAATAAAATTCATCTACTACAAGAACCTCCTTTACCTATTTTTCATAGTCTTCACCAAGATAAGTTAGGTATTTTGCACCGCCGAGTCACGTGTTAGCCGCGTGTTAGTTTTATTTTGAGTTTTCTCCCTTGTAATAAAAAAATTTATTATGTGGCATAACTATATAATCAAGGTTATTAAGTAAAGCACTATTGCGAGCTGCTGATCAAATGCCAATTTAAAGGATTTCTAGTCACACTTTGTTTTTGGTATAGTTGATTAATTGCGTTTTTCTAATTGATTTAATGGTTCAAAAATCACACTGATAGAAGAATTATAAAACTTTTGAAAATTTTCTTGTTACAAGTGTAAACTTCCCTTTTCAAAGATTGATTTGATCCAGGTGAGTGCAAATTAATCAGAGTACCAGAACACATACCACCACGCTGTGAGAAAAGAAAAATCCTTCCAACAAAGATTATCTTCAGATTATGTAATGCTTTTCAATTTATTATTGGTCTGAATAAGTGGATTAATCAATTATATGTAAGTGATCCATTCGAATACAACGTTACCGCTAAACAAATATAAATATTATATATAAGTTATACATAGAGAAAAAGGTTAAAAGACAAGCAAGTTCTTTTCACATTTGATCCAGATTTGGGCATAGCAATCGCGACACTTTGGACTACTAAATATTTTGGATGAGACCTTGAAGCAAGAGACATGATGGGAATATTTTTAGTTTATACACCAAATTACAGCGCACGGTACTTAGAGAATTAGCGTTCTTGGCCTTATGGACAACCCTAATTATATAATTAACCCAGTTAATCTTCTTTGAGAGGCCAATGATGTGGTCCCTAATGACAAGTTTCCTGAGAAAATGTCCGTGATTGTACTGACATGGAGACATTTTATCCCATGGAATGATCATAGGATCGTTAATTCAGGATCCTGATTTAAGGTGGTATTAATTTTTATTTGCTAATTATACTAATTAAGTAATATCAGTGTACGTGGTCAGAAGTAAGGTTAATTAATTGGTTAAGGTTAAGGGAGATTTATATCAATGTAGATATAGCTAACCAATGGATAATCACATGCCAACTCTTTCTAATATTATACATAAAATGTTTTTTTTTTCATGCAAAAATATGGAGTCAAGTTTTCAGTTAGTTAACATTCAAAACATTATTAGGAGATAGTGTTCCAACTTCCAATTTATAAATCAAGTTTTAAGGTGTAAACTAATCGGGGATGAAGTTTTAAGTGGACTGATTATCTTTCCCATGCACTAGATGGTGTCTAAATCATATAGCGGATTAGTAATTTTTTTCTTTCCGATTGAAGTTGCTAAATATTCAGTATACCCAGTTTTTTTTTTTCCATGGTCTATCGTATAGATTATACGCAGTCCTTAATGATGACCAGAATATATCACCGGCTCAAACGTTAGATTCCATCAGTTTGTATATAAATTGTTTTTTGGATACGTACTATATTTACTATATATAATCACGGGACAATAGTAAAGTGAAGCCAGTTTCCAAAGTAGAACAATAAACGAGTTAGGCTATGTTTGGTTGAACGTAAGGTTTTTAATAGAATTGAACGATTTATAATGGAACATAATGTAAATAGATGTAATATTAGAAAATTGTTCTTTAAGAGGGATGAAAGATTTTATAATGTAATATAGTAAAATATTGTTTGGATGAAGGGTCTATAATGTAATATAGTGTAAAGTTGTTTATCATTTTACATTCCATCTTAAACCCCCTAAATCGGAGGTTTTTTATTTTTACTGTTTAGGATGGAATGAGATTTAATATGAAACCATCCTCTTCTATTTCATTTCATTATAAACCCTCCACCCAAACAATAAAATAATATTACATTCTATTTCATTCCATTATTAAACCCCCTACAAAATATAGCCTTAAGAAATCTTTGAAGCTTTTATAACAAAAACAAACCCTAATTTTGTAAGATTATTATTGATTACCGTTTATGAGCTTCAGAAGATTATTACAGTCTTCAAGCTCCATGACTGATCACGTAACATGTCGAAGAGCAAAACGCCAGGTCAACCTTTCAGGGCAATGCATATGTCCCAAACATATTCTAATCTCTTTACGGAGGCTTTCACATATAGCAGCCTATGAGCCTCACCTAGGAATCTTGGTGGGTCAAGACTGTTTTGTAATCTTAATTGTAGAGCAATATTGCAATGACGAATGCAATTCCTCTTCAACTTTTTAGTTCATTGTGCACTTTAATTTGTCAATTAAGGTAAATATAAACACTAGGTATAAACCATTATCAAGTTTTCTTTTAGGAAAGAGTATCGAGTATTTTCGGAAATACAATTAATTAGATGTAACTTAGTTAAAGATTTAGATTAACGGTGTTAAGGTTTCTTAAATTTTTACTAATACTAAATTAAAACATTGCACTTCCATCTAATGGGAAACATTTATGCTTGTTAAGTCTAGGTGTAAGTTTTGTCGTTCCAAAGCACTTACTTGCACGCTACGATGGCCTGAGTTTTATTAGGTTCAGTATTAATCTTCCATTGACGACTCATACATAATCTTCTTCAGCGACACACAAGATTTAGTGCATTTTGCCGACACAAAGATCATGATGATCACCATCTTCGAAGGATGGAAATTGAAAATGACGATACGTAATAACGTTACGCAAAGAGGCTGCGTGATACTCGGTTCGTACGCGCACTCCGGAAATGTCCTTTGCACAGGTGAAACGAAAAGAAAAGAGAAAAACTACATACAGGAAAGCCATACTTGCATACCTTTCAATAACGCTAGGTCCTCCTACTTCATGTTTTTTCTCTCAACGAAAATGGTATGAAGTGAGGAAGATTTAGGAATTGCAATAAACATTATGGATATTTAAACTTACATACCTCATACGGATTCTAATTAAAATATTTCAATCGTTGAAGTTAAGTAGATAAATATATTGGAATTAAGGAAATTGTAATAAAGCTATCATTTTTCCAACTTGGTCCGTTTTTTTGGAAAGTTTGGAAGTTGGAATTGAAGAGAAATCAACCATGATCGAATAATTACAGTAACAGTTTTTTTTTACAATTATTCAAAACATCATTTTAATTGAATAACTTAAAAAATGAATAAACAATAAAAGTAATTTATAATTATATATCAAGATTGACATTTACAAGTATATTATGGTTATTTAAATATTATAAATATCAAAGTGCTTAGACTTAACATTTCCATGTATGATTATAATATATAATTAAATTCTTCAGTCATCTAATCTTTCAGTTGGACATAGAGTATGAAGTTATTGTCTATTATATTTAAAGCTAGTTATTTTTACTTTTGTTAATTAGTAATTGATTCATAGTTAATATTTGAAAACATTATCTTCAAATCTCAATTCGTTTGGCTAGAATTCCTTATATAACTACTAATCAAGATTAATAAAATATTTTTCCTAATTATTTTAAGAAAATGAATCCTAATTGATTTATTCAATTATTTCCATATAGTTCATACTATATCTAAGTACTATCAATTGAGTTACTCTAATTACAACAGGTCATAAGTACTCTCAAATTTTAGTAATTCATAATTTAAGTGTCTCAACAGGTCATAAGTACTCTCAAAATTTAGTAATTCATAATTTAAGTGTCTCAAATCTAAAAATCAATTATATACCCACCATAGTGAGAAAATCTACAAGCACTGCTACAACAAACTGTTGAATTGACTTTTTTTTTGGCTACAAATTGGAAAGCTGAAAGTTAGTCTTTGGCTATGAAATTTCAAAATCGTAGCCAAAGACTAACTTTACCTCTAACTTCTAGCAATTCGCAAGTTACTTAACACTATTAGCTATGTTTAGAATAGGCTATGTTTTATATTTGTAGCTAAAAATATTTCGCGACGTTTTTTATCGTGAACTCTATTTCATAGCGAAAGGTTTTTAGCTACGAAAAATATTTTTCGTAGATAAAAACATTTCACTACAAAAATAAGTTAAAAATGTCACCAAAACCTTTTTAGCTACTAAATATTTTTAGTAGCTAATAATGTTTGATGACGTTTTCTAACTGTTAAATTATTTTCATAGCTAAAAACATTTCACTACAAAAATTATTTTAGTAGCTAAAATACACAAGTCCCTTAACTATCAGCTAAGAAATTGAATTTCGTAGTTAAAAAGATT
>JAOQMQ010000196.1:35021921-35042347 GCA_027563845.1 Erythroxylum subrotundum
CAGAAGAATATCTAGTGCATAATTTTCTTATCCCTGTCTCCTTTCTGTCTTGCCATAAATTGCCAGTTGTTAAGGTTTTACATAGGTCTTTCCTTAATTACGTATTTTATGGTTTCTCAGCATTAAAGAAAAAGTATATATGTTTCACTTTAGCCTCTTATAAGGATTGCAAGCACCAAATCTCGCTTCATTGAGTGCTAGCTTGCAACCAGTATTTTTCTGCTAGCTGTAAACTAATGATGAAAATTATGTTTTCGTCATCGAATATGAAATAATCCCCGTTAGCAAAGTCAGACTGAAAGGTTGTCCTAATTTAAACATTTGTTACATTATTAAATTTATTATTTAAAATGTACAAATTTCAAGTCGATCGAATTTCATAAATTTTGAGATTGACCTATTCTTATATAGGATAGATTTTAATGATGACATAGTTCAACTTGTATTTTAGGGTTCTGTTTATCTTGGCCTTAAGGTTTATAAGTAATACGAGATCATAATATTTTATCTCATGGATGATCCTTAGTTTTCTTTAACACATTAGTGTCTAAGTTCTTAATTAAAACACCTGTCACTTTTTGTTCGATTAACATGCCTATCGTTTTCAGTCATTATCATACCTCGCAAAATTTCTTCACCTCTGCAGAGTAAGGGAGGAGAAAAGAAATATCTATAATACGGACTACAGTCATACATAACATGATTGTGTTTTTATGAACAACAACATGAATCGACTTAAATCTGAAACCCCAATTGGTTAAAATCCCTAGTCATAGGCACTCAATTAGGACCATCCAATTTGCACTCTCAGATTTTCCCTTCCCTTAGTCAATCCCTCAAATTATGCCGGTTGAGTACCACTCTTGCATTTACACATCACACATGGACATGGTTTAGAATTTGTTGACTTATAGTGTAGCAAAACCTACAAAGCTCACGCATTGGATGACTTCTACAAGAATATATCGAACAGAAACAACTTCAATTATCAAAGTCAAATTTTTTTTATTGTATTGTACGTACCTCTCAATTAAAGTAAGTACATTCATTTAGAGATATTTGTAGACGAAAGTAAACCAACCCATTATGACATACACGTGTATGATTTAACGTTAAAGGTTTGTGGTTGACTTGAAGAGGGCAAAAATTAACAGAAGGAAAAGTATTGATGAGTATTGAGAGTCTAACGAGAGGAGCGCGTGGTAGGATTTGATAGAAACACATACAAAGGAAGCACTTTCGTGTTTATATATATAATATATCAAACTTTCTTTTCTCTGTAGCAGTGTGTGACACACACCGTCAAATGGTACCCCACATGCTCTGCTTGTACTTCATTGAACTTGCGGGTATGGTTAGTATACTTATTCATCCCGATCTATTCGGTGCTTTGTCCCCTGTCTATCACCTCTCTCTCTTACACACACATGGAGGTCACTACCTCGTGTCCAGATCTGAGTAAGGTTGTCGAGCTTGTCAGCTTTCACACTTACTAGGCTGAGAGCATTATGACATCATTTTGATGAAACAATGATTGTGACATAAAATTCAGAATTTGGGAATTGGGGTCCGAACATCAATCTCCCAATTTGGTTGCCTTAGTCGGCTTTTTCGGCTTTAATTTCTCATTTTATAGCTTATATATATAAATGATATATATATATATATATATATCTCTTAGTAGGCTTTTTCTGCTCTAATTTCTCATTTTATAGCTTAGATATATATATCTTGATGATTATATAACGTTAGGGGAATGTGAATATATTTATTTTGACTATTTACGATTGTTTTTGGGATATCACATTGTTGATAATAGTTCAAATTTTGATATGTAAGGAGAACTTGATTTTCTCTACATTATAAAGAATTTTGAAGTCAATAATTTTCACATACCTGAAGATGAAGAAGACATGATACCTTATCTACATAGAAAATAAATTTAGTTTCTCTCCTCTTCTCCCTTTCTTTTCTCTGTACGCTCTATCAGATAGATGTGTTAAGTTGTTCTTAAAAACGTATATAAGAGGGTATAGAGAGGATCAATTTTACGTGTGCTTTTATTTTAATTTGATACGTCAATCAAGTATCAATATATCATTAATTAATATATGAGATTTTTCTATATCAATAATTTCACTAATAATATCACATTAAGTAGTTATATCTGAATGGGAAGTTATCAGCCTCAATCCTTAAGTTTTAGGCCATTTGGAAAATTTTCTTATGGCAACTTCCAAGAGTCTCCCACTTGGTCTAAAATTGGATGAAACTAATGCATAAGTATGATGCATTTACAATTAAGCGCCAAAACTCATCCTAAAAAAATATTATAATTATCTAAATATGATAAAACACTAAATGTGGATATGGCGGTTGTATATTTATTTCATAGCATAATCTGTTCCATATACCCCAAACACCAATGTTTTACCATACTAGACCTATAAATGACACATAAATTTCATCATGGTCCATGGTAACGTTTCTAGTAAATTCAAATTATGACATGTCATAATACAATTATGTGCACATTATAACTAGAAACAATAAATGGTGTGTATCCGAAATATATCAATGAGCTCAAAATGTCAACTTCATTAGATACATCACTCAAAAGAAAACCAAGTCCCATTATTTGTACATGTTCTTTAAATATTTTTGATTGTAAACCTTTAGTCAACGGATCTGCTATCATGAGATCTGTTCTTAATATGTTCAATTGACACTATTTGTTTCTGAACCTCCTCCTTAACGACAAAATACTTTAGCTCCATATGTTTGGCACCTCTTGAGTATTTGTCATTTTTGGAGAAGAACACTACTATAGAGTTATCACAATAAATTTTCAAAGGCTTAGTAATGATGTCGACAACCTTAAGTCCTGAAATAAAGTTCTGCAGCCATAATGCATGTATTGTGACTTCAAAACATGCCATAAATTCTACTTCTATGGTGGATGAGACAATGACATATTGTTTAGCACTTTTCCATAATATTGCTCCTTCGGCAAGAAAGAACAAATAACCATAAGTTGACTTTTTGTTGTCAATACATCCAACAAAATTTGAATCTGAGTGTCCAATCGATTCCAAATGATTAGATCTTTTATACATGAGCATGTAATTCTTTGTTCCTTAAAGATATCTTAAAACTTTCTTTGCAGCTTTCCGATGTTCAATTCCAGGGTTACTTTGATACCTGCCTAGAATTCCAACTGTAAAACTAATATCTGGTCTTGTACAAGTTTGCGTATACATTAGACTTCCTACAACAGAAGCATAAGGAATTGATTCCATTTGTTTTTGCTCTATATCATTTTGCGAACATTGCATAAGATTAAATTTATCTCCTTTTTGAACCGGAACAGTTCTAGAAGAACATTTTTTCATATTAAACCTCTCAAGAATTCTTTCAATATAGGCTTTTTGAGACAATCACAATAGTCCTTATGATCTATCACGAAATATTTCAATTCCTACCACATAGGATGTCTCTCTCATATCTTTCATTTCAAAATTATTTGAGAGATAATCTTTTGTCTCACACATCATACCTAAATCATTAGTCGCAAGCAAGACATCATCAACATATAGGACTAAAAATAAAAATATGCTCCCACTGATCTTTTGGTATATACAACAATCAACAATATTTTCTTTGAAACTGAAAGAGGTGATGGTATCATTAAACATAATATACCATTGCCTAGAAGCCTATTTGAGTCCATATATTGATTTCTTAAGTTTACACAACATATGACCTTTTCCTTCAATTGAAAAACCTTCGGTTAATTCATATAAACTTCCTCTTTAAGATTTCCATTCAAAAAGGCTATTTTCACATCCATTTGGTGTAACTTTAAATTAAAATGAGCTACTAGTGCCATAATAATACGCAATGAGTCTTTCTTTGAGACAAGTGAAAATGCCTCTTTATAATCAATGTCATCCTTTTGAGTATATCCTTTAGCAACAAGTCCAGCCTTACATCGTTCAATATTGCCATTCGAGTCAAGTTTGGTCTTGAAAACCCATTTACACCTAACTCGTTTGGAACCTTATGGCAATTCAACGATATCCTAGACTTTGTTATCATTCATGGATTTTAGCTCTTCCTTCATGACATCAATCCACTTTTCTAACTCAGCACATTCTATGGCTTGTGAAAATGAATCCAGATCTTTATTAATGCCAATATCAAGATATGATTCTTACAAATAAACTTCATAGTCACTTGAAATAGCTGATTTCCTTGTTCTTTGAGATCTTCTCAAAGGTATTTCTTGTGACTCATTTGCTTCAGGTCTATATGAGTTAGTTTCTTTAAGGGATATTTCATCATTGAAATATGGTTCATTGTTGTCAATACGTTCTTCAACAATTGGAACAACAATAGAAGAAGGAACACTTACAGATAAAGTAACATTTATCTTTACTTCCTTTATATCCACAATTCGTTGTTCCTCACTCCCACTAACTTCATCATTTTTAATAAATTTTGCAATACTAGTTTCCATTATTCTTGGACTATGTTTTAGACAATAAAATATATACCCTTTATATTTCTAGATACCCAATAAAGTAACCACTAATAGTTTGAGAATCTAACTTTCTTTCATATGGATTATAAACTCTTGCTTCTGTTGGGAAACCCCAAACATGTACGTGCCTTAAATTAGGTTTCCTATTTGTCCATAACTCAAAAAGAGTTTTAGGAATTGCCTTACTAGAAAACCTGTTCAACAGGTACATGGTTGTTTATAGCGTATACATCCACAAGAATTTAGGTAATGATGAGTTACTCATCATGCTCCTAACCATATCCATCAACGTTTTCTTACGCCTTTCTGCCATACCAATTTGTTGATGTGTGAACGGCATACTGTATTGAGCACATATGTCATGTCTTTCAAGAATTTTAGCAAATGGACCTAAACATTATCCTGTTTCATCATATTTTCCATACTATTCACAACCTCTATCAGATCTTATGATGTTCACTTTCTTGTTTAATTGCATTTCAACCTTATTAATGTATACTTCTAAAGCATTCATTGCTTGAGAATTTTCTTTAAGCAAATAGACATATCCATATTATGAAAATCATCAATCACTATAAGAAGATCATAAATTATCGACGGAACAAATAATGTAGCTAATTAGAGACGAAAAATCAATATCCATTGGTAACATTGTTGTGAAAAATGCCATTTTCCGATGAACAAAATTTCTGTAGGTAACGGTGGGGGGAAAATATCTTGGAAAATTTTTCGATGAAATATAGCGACGAAAAGGTCATATTTGTCGATAAATTAGGTAGGAACGCTTGCCGCAATAAACTAGCGTTAAGGATTTACTGACGAATCTACGGTTCGTCGGTGAATTTCTGACGGTATAACCGCTCCGTCGATAAATTTATGCAGAAATGCTTAGTTCAATAATCAAGAATTGGGGTTTACCAACGGTAATATATTCCGTCGGTGATGTTCCAACAGTCAGGGCACTCCGTCGTTAGCTTCAACTTAATCGTTTTAAATAAATCGAAAATGATGTCATTGGGTTTAATACCAAACAAAGTCATTTTCATTCGGGGTTAAACCCATCCTGAACCTTCCCCCTCATTTTCTCCTATGTGTTTTCGTTGTCGCTCATCGTCGTTGCTTATCCTTTTATCCTCGCCGTCGCTCACCCATCGCGTGTAATCGTCATCGTCTTCCTTTAATCGTCAGTTGAGGTAACATTTTATTCTTTGATTGTTTTTTACAACGTAGTTGAGTTTTGTTTATTACTGTGTTTTGTGTACTGCTTTAATTGTCATTGTCTTCTTTTCTTTGTTTTGGTTATCTTCTTTGGTTATCAACTCACTCTAGCTCCGTCATCTTCTTCCTTCACATGCTTCAGTGACTTCTTCTGCTTGTCGGTTGAGGTAAGTGGGTTTTGTTATTTACTAGGTTTTTGTGTACTTGGTTTAATTTGGGATATTTGTTTGTGGTTTGAACCTCCCATTTGAACTTGTTGCATTTTTAATGTAAATGGCCTGCAGCAACCGAAACTTGTTTGTGGTATGAACTTCGGTTTGTGGCTTTAAATTTTAAGTATTGTTATTCTAAATTTAAGTATTATTAATCTAAATTTTATGTGTTGTTAATCTAAATTATTAGCTTTAAATTTTAAGTATTGTTAATCTCTATCATTAATACATTTTCTTTTTGGTTGTGTTTGGTTGTTACATTTTTAAAGTTGGGTTTATTAATGAATTACTATAGGATGGGTTTGAATTATAGTTTCAAATATCTGAATTTTATCAATGGGTTATTTCATTGATACTCTCTTAAATGATTAGGTTCTCTTTACTTTTCATGTTCTCACCCCATTTTTGGTTGGATTTTTTTCCTATTTGTCTTTACGTATATTTGTTTTGTGATGGGATTGATAAAAGAATGATTTTAGGAGTTTTGAAGAACTTTAATATAGGATATTGGTTGAGTTGTCTTGCAAATGACATTATGGATTGAGGACTATGGTTTTGTTTATGTATCAATATAGGAGGGGTTTGAATGTTAAACAGATATACTATGATATTACTGCATTTTTAGAGGTTCATATGACCAATTAGTAACTTCATATATGAAGCATTTTAACATTTTTATAGTTGCTAAATTGACATTTTACATATACTTAATATTAGGTGTTGCATCACTCATTTATGCTAATACGAGAATATTTAGCATGATTATGAGTCACTCATTTATGCTAATATGAGAACATTTAGCATGATTATGAGTTAATTTGTTAAATTATTAGGTTTCTAAATCATGATGAGATGATCTAAGTCTATAAACTACTATAAGAAAACACTTAACTAAAGTTACAATATGAAGATTATTTATTTCAAAGCTTTTGATTCTATCAATTGGAACTTCATTCTAGCCTTTAGGATTTCCTATCTAGCTTACTTTAGGATTTCATATCTAGCTTACTTTAGGATTTCCTATCTAAATTGTTTTTATAAAATGTGAGAAATTGAAGATGTACAACATATCATTTAAGGATGATCTTTTGTTTTCATGCATAGTTAACCATAAAATGCCTTTTGTGTGCTAGGTCTAATGGCATAGTCATTGATGAGTTTTTATGTTCTTTTTTAATAGTCTAACTATTTATGTTTGGGTTATGTTTGAATCATTGATGAGTAGGTGTATGATTATATAAGCATTTATTGTATGTGGAATGAGTTTGACATTTTATGAATGATTTAAGGCATAGTAAACCCCTAGGATAGTATATAGGCTGGAAACCCGTGATGCAGCTCCCGTGAGGCTTATCGGTGAAACAATGCCATGTACCATAGTTTTGAAATCAATTGTAGGTGATTAATTCGATCAATTAATACTTCAACTTCGAAGTGATTAAAGCAAACTTAATATTAACATAAGAAATTAATACGTTTTATAGACAAGACAATTATTTCCATTATAAACCCCTAGGACGGTATATAGGCTAGAAACCCGTGATGCAGCTCCCGTGAGGCTTATCGGCAAAAAATTCCACGAGCCTAGGAGTCACAATAAGACCTTGTTTTCTTGATTCACAAATGTAAACAATGCCACGTACTATAGTTTTGAAATCAATTATAGGTGATTAATTCAATTGGTTAATACTTAGGGATGTTATGTAAAGTTTAGGTGTTATGTAAACTTTGGGGAACAAGAAGGATACTAACTATGGAATCACTACTTCAAATTAACAGTTTTGCAAAAATGAGTAATGTTAATAGATCTTGGATGTATAGATAATTAACAATTGATGGTTTCATTAATCCTGAGTTTGTTGAGGGAGTTGAAGCTTTTATTCATTATACATGTTCTCAGCCTGCATATATGGATGGCCTAAAGACCAGATGTCCATGTAAAAAGCGCAAACACATTCATTTCCTTCCTATTGATGAAGTGAATGGGCATTTGCTGAGAAAAGGGTTTGTCTCAAATTGTTTTGAGTGGACACGACATGGGGAACCATTGATTTGTAGCACTTCAAGGGGTAATGAAGTACAATCGTTAGTGAACTTAAATGAGTTTGACGGGGGGATTAGATTTAGAGCAAATAATGTGGATGTAAATGAAAATCCTTACATGCAAATGGTTTATAATGCAGTCAGTTATACCTTTTAGGAAAATATAGAAAATCTTGAAGAAGAACTAAACCCACATGTAAAACAGGTTTTTAACTTACTATACTGAGGTGACCAAGAATTATGGCCAAATTATGAGACAATGACTCAATTGTCTTCAATTGCTCGAATATTGAACATAAAGTTTGAAGGGCATATTTCTGATCATAGTGTTGATAAAATTCTTGGATGGTATAATGAATCATTGCCTCCTGATCATACAATGGTTGATAGTTTTTAAATATGAAGAAACTTATTAGGCGGTCTTGGTTTGCTTATTGAAAAGATTGATTATTGCAAACTGAGATGTATGTTATATTAGGGAGATGATGTGGAATTACTAGAGTGCAAATTTTATGGTCAATCTAGGTTCAAGCCTAGAAAGTGTTCTATGAAACAAAAATTAGTACCATAGAAGCGAATGTATTATTTTCTGCTAACTTCGAGACTTCAAAGACTATATGCTTCTGATGTTACTGCATCTCATATGAGATTTCATAATGAACACGGAGAGGAATATGGAATAACTAGTCATCCATCAGATGCACTGGCACGAAAACATTGCAATGAAACCCATTATGAGTTTGCAGGTGAAAGTTGAAATTTTAGGTTGGGATTGTCGACGGACGGATTCAAACATTTTGGTCAATCTGGCCAGTAATATTCATCACGGCCAATCATAATTATTCCTTATAATTTGCCTCCATGGATGTGTATGAAAGAGGCATATATGTTCTTGACAGTGATTGTGCCAGGGCCTACAAATCCAAAGCATAAAATTGATGTATTTTTACAACCATTGATATCTGAATTGCAACATCTTTGGGAATATGGTGTTGAGACATATGATGTGTCTCTGAAACAAAATTTTGTGTTGAGAGTGGCTTGGATGTGGACCATTAGTGTTGGACCCTGGAAAATTTTTCTTTAAGTAAGCATGATTTTCAAAATAATTTTAAAGTTTAGATAGACTTAATTTTTTTGGAACTATAATGGTGTCAAGGTTAGTAGGATTTGTTGAATGGATAAATGAAAGTAAAGTGTTGATGTAATAAGGATGTTCAAGGACATTTTTGGGAGATCACTTGAGCATAAAAGAGCATAAGCTTATAAGGAAGGGTAAGATGGACTTTTTGGGTTTATTAAGGGTAGAAATAGAAAAAGGATGTGTTGTTTTGCTTGTTAAGAGGAGAAAAACGTGAATTCAAGAGAGAGAAGAGTAAGAAAACAAAATTTAGAGAGAGAAGAGAAGGGTTTCGGTGGAAGAAGGAAAGAAGAGAGTTCAACTTGTTAAGGTGGGTTAACCATCTTTTCTTTTGCTCTACTAAAGGAAAGGGTTTGGGTTGGAAGAAGATGGATTTTGGGAACCCAATTGATTTTAGGGTTTCTAAGCTAGGTATTAGGTGTTCTAACCTAGATGGGTTATGGGTAGGTTAGATTTGAGTTCAATTTTTCATTGGTTGAAATAGTAGGATTTTCTTGTTAAGTTATGGATTTGTTTGGAAGGGTTGTTTTGATTGGAACCTTGGCTATTGTAGGGGACCAAGGTTTCCTCGTGCTGTTCATGGGGTAAACTTCGGTTTCCTCATTCTGTTTCATGGAACCCTCGAGCTGTTTGTTGTCCATTGCATTTTTAAATGATCAAGCATGAAGCATATTGAGTGTTATATGATTGAGCAAAATTTGATGAATGTTTAAATTGCTTGAATGAAGTATGAATGCTGACTAGATATATATATATATATATATATATCATACATATACTTGACTTTGGTCAATTGCCATGGCTATAAATATGTTAGCCACTGAGCTGTATAGCTCACCCCATTCCTTCCCTCCTCAGGTGCAAATCGAGAAGATCAGTGATCCTTGCAAGGCCACAAAAGCTTCAAGATATTAGAACATTTGTAATTAAGTTAGTTTCAATCATTTTTTGCTAGCTTTATAAGCATATCAAACATTGAGCATCCACTTGTATTTGTTTAAGCTTCTGATGAGCATGTTGATATGTAATTAAAGCTAAGTTCAAATTGGGTTTGGTTTTGTTAATGAAACATGATTTCTTTTGCTTATGATTTTCCAAACTTTTTAGTGCATGGGCATATTTTGGGTCTGTTATAAGGGTAGAGTTCAGATTCAAACTCCTAGAGAAAAATCCAGAATGAGCTAGGATGGATAGGACGAACCAACTCTGCTTCGTCTTAGTTTTGGTACCTAAGACGCTTTGTCTTAGTTCTATCGTCTTAGGTTGACTTCTATTGTCTTAGTTTGACCGGGTTTGCTTTGTCTTAGTTTTGGTACCTAAGACGCTTCGTCTTAGTTCTATCATCTTAGGTTGACTTCTATCGTCTTAGTTTGACGGGGTCTGCTTCATCTTAGAATCGTTTCGTCTTAGTTTCTGCTTCATCTCAGTTTTGTAGCTAAGACGCTTTGTCTTAGTTTCTGCTTCATCTTAGTTTTGTAGCAAAGACGCTTCGTCTTAGTTTGTAGCTAATACGCTTCGTCTTAGAATCATTTCATCTTAGTTTCTACTTCGTCTTAGTTTGTAGCTAAGACGCTTCGTCTTAGAATCGTTTCGTCTTAGTTTCTGCTTCGTCTTAGTTTGTAGCTAAGATGCTTCGTCTTAATTTCTGCTTCGTTTTAGAATGTTTCGTCTTAGTTTTATCGTCTTAGTTTGACTTTCCCTTTCGTCTTAGTTTGACCCCACTCCATCTTAGTTTGACTCCGCTTCGTCTTAGTTTTTCCTTCGTCTTAGCTCACTTTGTCTTAAAAATTTTGCTTCGTCTTAGTTTCTATACACTGTTCATCATATACTTTCTATTCCATTCTTAATCCTTTTAGAGGCCGAATCTCACTTTGAGATCTTCATGAAAGTTATAGATTTAGAAGTTTTCCTTCAAACCGTCCCAAAATAAAGTCAATTCGACATCTGTAGTGAGAATTATGGCATTTACGCCAAGGCACGTACAATACGAGTAGGGTTCATTCAAATAACCCTACAATGAAACCCGCTCATGCTTATTGACCCCAGTCAGATAGTTGGGCTTCAGAAATGAGGCCCAACAATTAGTGATTTTTTATCATATGCCATGTTGTTTGGATGGAGCACAACAGGGAAATTGGCTTGTCCTTATTGTGGTAATGATTCTGATGTGCTTTATCTTCCAAATGCGGGCAAAACATGTTAGTTTAACAACCACAGGAAATTTCTTCCTCCAAATTATCCATTTCGATGCAATAAACAAAAGTTCATTAAGGATAGGATGGTAAAAACACCTCCTCCCCCTCGCAAAGCCAGTGAAGAGATATTGCAGGAGATTGAGGAATTAGGCTTCCTAAAAGCTACAGAATTTGAAGTTAATGAAGTTAATACAAGCATTAGTAAAAACTTTGGTTGGAGAAAACGAAGCATTTTTTGGGATTTTCCATATTGGAAAACTAATTTGATACATCATAATCTAGATGTGATGCATATTGAAAAAAATATTTTTGACACTTTGTTCAATACCATAATGAACATTGAAGGGAGGAGGACAAAAGACAATGCAAAATCACGAGCTAATTTGAAATTTTTTTATAGAAGGCATGTTACAAAAGACAATGCAAAAGGCACCAGTAAATATATGAAAGCATGTTACACTTTGGACAAAAAACAAAGTAAATATTGTGTACATGGTTGAAAAGTCTAAAGTTTCCGGATTGTTATGTTTCAAACTTTGCAAGGTGTGTGGACATGAGGAAGTACAAATTATTTGGGATAAAAAGTCATGATTGTCATGTGTTTATGAAAAAGCTAATTCTAATTGCATTTTGGGAGTTACTACCGAATAAGGTTTGGGAAGTAATAACATAATTAAGTTTATTTTTCAAAATTTTAACATCATCTAAAATCAAATTAGCTGAAATGGAAAAACTAGAAAGGGAAATTCTAGTAATTTTGTGAAAGTTAGAAGGGATTTCTCCTTCAAGCTTCTTTGACTGTATGGAGCATCTACCTGTGCGTTTAGCACACAAGGCAAAACTAGCTGGTCCAGTTCAATATCGATGGATGTATCCATTTGGTTGGTAATTCAGCAAAAATGATTGTAATTAAAGTAATAACATGTTTTAACAACTAAATTGTAGTAACCCTATTCGCTAATATAGGTATTTGCATCACTTGAAGAAAAATGTCAAAAACAAGGCTATAGTTGAAGGTTCGATATGTAATGCTTATTTAGTGGAGGAAATTAGTACATTTTGTTCACATTATTTTGAGCCGCATGTTCACACAAGAGAAAGAAAAGTTCCTCGTAATGACGATGGGGGAGGAACGAGTGATGCTGATGGTAACTTATCCATTTTCACATATCCTGGACGAACATATGGACGTTCAACAAGAAGAATGTTAACAAAGGAAGAAATTGAGGCTGCCCATAGTTACATTTTATTAAACTATCAAGAGGTTCAACCTTTCGTGTAGTAAGTTGAAATTGATTATTTGGGTTTTGAAATTTAGTGTTATTCATAACTGAAATACATAATAATGTTTTTGGATTATACGAGGACTTGTTACTTAAGCTAATGCCTGAAAAAACACAAGATGGTATCAATAAAAAAGTTGGAAAATAATTTTCTCGATGGTTTGAGAAATATGTAAGTTTTCATTTACAAATATTGAAATGATTGAATTATAAGTTTTAAATGTTCAAATGACATTATATTGTTTAATATGATAATTTCTTTTGTGTAGGCCTTAGAAAATCCAATAAAGAATAAGTTCATATATGATCTTGCAAAGGGACCTTTGCGAATTGTTAAATCGTATCCGGTGTATTTCGTTAATGGATACAAATATCATACAAAATATCATAGCCATAGCTTGACAACAATAAACAGCGGAGTTTGCATACAGGGAGAATTGATGGATTACTATGGTAAAATTATTGAGATACTTGAAATTGAGTACCCTGTATTGCTAATAAAGCGAAGTGTGATATTTAAGTGTGTCTGGTTTGATCCAACTCCGAATGTTAGTGCAAAAGTGCATAGCCGATATAATTTAGTTGAAATCAACAAGCGAAGAAGATTTAGACAATTTGAACCTTTCATTTTGGCAATGCAAGTGATCTAGGTGTATTATGTCCCTTTTCTCAGCTTACGACGAGATAAGTTAGATTGGTTGGCCGTTTGCAAAGTTAAACCTAGAGGTGTTTTTGATTCACATGGAAAAGGAGAATAGAGAATTGAAAGTGAAGCGTTTCAGGAAGATGTTTATGAAATAAATACATCTGTCATATATGACAATAATGAACTTGAACAATCCATCTAATGAATATGATGAAATTTCATTTGGAGAGGATGACAAGGGCCAGAGATCTAAAGACGAGCCTGAGTTTGATTCTAATTCTTCAAAAAAAAAAGATGATGATTTTGATTTACAATTAAGTGATGATAGTGATTAATATGCGTTTTAAGTGATGATAACGATTAATATGTGTTTGTAATTGAATATTATATTCAACAAATCAATTATTTCATTTTCAATATATTGTGTAACATATTGAATTCAAATTGTTATATTTCTAGAAAATTCAATCAAATATGAATTTCAGGTTGAAATATGCCACCAGAGAGAAAACAGAATATAATGTGACCAAGGTTCAGACAACGATTCGAAGCTACTTACTGTCCAGGTGAAGCATCACATTCTGCAGCTGGAATTGAATCACCTCCTCCCCCTTCGTCTACTACACTTGCAAATGAGGCATCAGCTTCCGTACCTGCTGCTACACCATCTACCACTCCTACATCATGCACTACCCCTATAACGACAAAGATATTAGGAGTAAACGATGCGAATGAAGGAGGTGGCTGCCGGCTTGAAGCTGAGGGACCTAATGGAAGAACTTACATCATTATTGTCAATAATCTGTAAGTGAAAATACATGAAACACTACATGTTTATAATTAAGTTATAGGTTTAAATTTTAAAAATGGCATAAAATTATTTGTTTTTATATTAGGTTGATTCCGCCTAGACTGAGCTCAAAAAACATGACATCTAAATTCAAGGAGAAGATTGATCTTGAGGGTAATGTAGGGAAGAATATCGCTCAAGCCATGAATGAATTTTACTATCAGGAGTTTGAGGTACAGAAAATTTTATTTTCTTTTTTAATTGATTTTTATATATTAATTAGATAAATATTGTTACATTATAAGTATTTATCGAATGTTTTTCCTTTTGTTTCAGAAAGAACTTTTTTGGGATTCTGAATTTAATGCAGTCATTTATAAAGTATGGGAGAGACAAGCACGTACACGTTATCGGGACTTTATTGGTACAATACACAAGGCTGGTGTACAATTGCCTTATATTCCTAAACAAATATGGAGTCGTTAGTCATAGTATTGGACATCACCTGATGCAATGTCCATTTCAGAGCATAATTCTACCAGCAGGCGTGGAGGACCAGGGGGAGAGAGTCTTCCTGTGCATACGGGAGGATCTATTACCCACCATGAGCATGCAGAAAGACTTGTAATTATATATATTTTACATTTAGATTCTGATTTTTTTACTTTGCTGTATTTCAATTTAATTTGATATGTGAATTTTGGAATGAAAATATGTGTATTATGGAGAATGATAATGTTATAAATGTCTGATACTATATATGGCTATGTTGTTGAGTTATTTTCTTTTTTTAACAGGGGGTAAATATCATAAAAATAAAGGAAACTCTGCTAAAATTTTTATAAATTCTAGTTCACTTATAACCTTTTATTCTTATATAGGAAAAGTCTATAGGTATGAGGTCTACACCCCGTCAGCTCTTTTTGTACACTCACAATAAGAAGCTTAACAGTGTGACATTCGTCAACACCTGATGTAGAGAACTAAATGTATGTGAAATTTATGGTTTAATATTAATGTTTAATAAATATCACTTACTAATATAAACATTGCCTTCTGATAGGACAAAATAGAAGAAAGCATTCAACGACAGTCTCAGCAGTCTGAAGATGTAGATGAGACTCAAACTTATCTTTGTGCAGTGGGTGGTAGGGACCGTCGTGGAAGAATATTCAGCTTAGGCTCATTTGTGAACACATGTTATTCACAATTCAGTATAACAACATCTTGTAGGCGGTCGAAATCCATGAGCTTCGAAGCACAGTGCAGACATTGCCAACTCAGTTGCAACAATCGATGGAGTACATAGCTCAGCTCTATAATGAGATAGATGAGTTGAAAGGGAGGGGTAGCACCTCATTGTAGCAATCAGAGGATCCGCGGTTACCAAATCAATAGTGTACATGTAGTCATTTCATTTGAATTACAAATACTTATTATGTACAATTTAATGTTTTTATTATCAATTAAGATAATTTTAACTTTATTTCATCCATCAACTTTCTGTTTAAACAAATTAAATGTATAAACAAATCAAAACATTACGCACAGATAATTCACAACTGTTTAAATTATGCGTAAACCATAAGATCATCAAATAAAATTTAATGATGGGATATTTTTTAATTTTTTTGTTAATTTACCGACGGAAAAATAAAAGTATGTCGGTAAAATCAATTCTATTTACTGATGGAAAACAACAAATCATTGGTAATATTGACAGTAAGTAACAAACGGAATAACCAATTCTATTGCCAACTTTATCGATAGGATTTGTTGCAGAATAACCGTCGGTATACTCACCGACGAAACAAACATAACCGTTGGTAATATTGTAATAAACTTACCGACAAAATAACCAATACCGTCTGTAAATTTGTCGAAGGACAAATTTTGACCGTAAAAAATTTACCGATGGTTGACCGTACAAACAACCGTCGATATATTCATCGACAGTTACATAAATTGTTCATCGATATATTTACTGGCGGACATTATATTATTCGTCAAAAATTATGACCTACGGTCGTGGTAAATTCCGTCACTAAATTGTCTTACCGATGGAAAGATTAGGTTTTCCGCCGATAATATCTGTCACTAAACAACATTTTTCTTGTAGCGAATAAAGGTGATAAAATATTTTTCTCCACCAAAAGATGAAGTATCAAAAGGTCCACATACATCAGTGTGTATAATTTCAAGAAGCTGAGTGCTTCTTGTGGCTCCTTTCTTGTTATGTCTGGTTTGGTTTCCTTTAATGCAATCCACACACAAACCAGGATTAGTAAAATCTAGATTTTGTATAATCTCATTCTTTACTAATCTTTCTTTGGATATATGGCCCAAAAGTTTATGCCACAAAAAAGCTGAGCTTTTATTAAGCATATTACGCTTAATTCCAATACTTTGATGCCTAGTAAAAAAGGGTTCAGAAAATTGATCAACAAGTTTCAATTTATATAAACCATCAACAAGACTACCAAAACCAATAAGTCTAGAATTCTTATATAAATTGAAACAATCATGTCCAATAGTAAAATTAATACCATAATCATCCAACTTTGAAACAAAAATCAGGTTCCTAGAAATTGAAGGTATATAAAGAGTCTTTGATAGGTCTAAATAATAACCAGTATCTATGACCAAACTCTATGCCTTCAATTCTAGCCTTGTTCCAATTTCCCATATATAGGAAATTATCAGTTTGGCTTGTGGTTTGAATCGTAAGGAATCCCTACATTGTATTAGATACATAAGTAATAACGATAGAATCAAGTCACCAAGTATTATGAGGAACATCAAGTAAATTAGATTCGAGACATACAAAAGTCTTAGATATACCTTTCTTTTTAAATCATGTCTTACGTTTAAGGTAATCTTTCTGATAGTGTCCTCTTTCTTACAGAACCGACATCTATCATTATTTTGTTCCTTCTTTTCGGCCTAAAATGCTTTAGCAGACCTTTTCTTTTTCTTAAAACTTTTGGCTTTTACCTTTGGTGCTTTACTAGCTCCTTGAAATGTGAGGTTGACTGAATGACTTCCCATATTCTGTAGTCTATTTTCCTCTTAAATAAGCTTGCCAGTCAATTCATTAACATCCCACTTATCCTTAATAGTGTTATAGTTAATTTGAAAAGCACCATATTCAAGAGGCAGTGAGTTCAGAATAAACTGATCCAGAAAGGATTGATCTATAGCCTACCTAATGTCTTCAATCTTGCTGCAATATTAGTCATCTCAATGGTATGTTCTTGTATACTGCGCGACCCATCAAAATTCATGGTCATGAGTTATGCCATTAGTGTACCAGCAAGTGACTTGTCTATAGAACAAAAGCATTCTTCCACAAACTTTAGGTACTCCTTTGCATTTTTTGTTTGTGGAATAATAGTCTTGATGTTATTCGTTATAGTCATTCGCATAAACATAAGGCTTAATTTATTAGAATGTATCAAAACTTTATATTTGGACTTCTCTTCTTCATTGCTTAAATAAGTAATAGTAGCGGGTTGTTTTTCCAAAAGTGCCAAGTCAAGATCCAACAAACCTAAGTGCAAATTGACTTGTTTGTTCCATTCAGAGACGTTCAAACCATTAAATACGGTAACAAAAGAAGCTTGCGAATGAAGCAAAATTACTGCAAATAAAACATATACTCATAGTTAATTCTATGATAGATTCAGATCAAACCTCAGAGTATATTATAGAACATCTTTGGGTATATACTACAACACACAATCATAAATAAATGCCACTTTTCATCAGTATCAAGAAATTAAAATTCTTAACCAAACACATATGTCATCTTTGGATAAGCAAAATATATTTGACTTAAGAAATTTAATTTCTTCAATCATGCTCACTGATCATAGAATAAATGATTTTCCTTTGGGCAAATCCTAAAGTTATAATAATCAATGAATGTCATTTATTTATCAATTTGCCCAATTGGTATTTTATGAGTGTCACTAATAAATGACTATCTTATGCATGATATTTTCATCATTTATTTTAATAAAATTATATTTGATCACTTTGGTTACAAACTAATTTTAATCATACTGTCAAATATAAATAATAATAATAATATATATTCATAAGATGAAAATATAATTCCAAAAGTTATTTTAGATTAACGGCTTTGTAAAAACCACACACTTTGGCAAAAACCAAGTTCATATGGTGACTTTGGATTAATGCTTTGGCAAAAACCAAATTCATACAGCAGATACCACTTCGAAAGCGTTTTACACTGAAAAGAACAACATCCAAAACATGGCTTTTACAAAAGAGAGGTTGTTGTTTTTGCTTCATACTTTTATCTGTATATTGATACAATACGTTAAATGCATATAAGACAAAAAGACAACATAGTGACATACATTAAATGCATATAAGACAAAAAAATCATAATAAATTGTAACATCCTGTTTTTATACTAAGGGTTAGAACCCTAGATTTTTGTAAATGAGAAATAGCAATGAGAGATTAGGAAATGCACTTCATGCTCATGCATAATATAGTACCCATACAAGTGAATTTGATTATTGCACATATTGCAATGATTTGTTTATGCACTCATTTGACATTTTTTGGGTATAAATGCTTGTTTTAATGTGATTATGATATGGATAGTGAATATTTTGCCTTAAAAATTGATCTGGTAAATTAAATTATTGATTTAGAATTTTTGGTGAAATTTGAGAATTTTCAGAAATTATGGGGATTTTTGGACTAGGAAAAATGCTAAGTGGTAGAACAATTGATAAATGGCAGTAGAAATAAATGTCAGATGGTAGTAGAAATTTTGATGAATGACATTAAGATTTAATGACGTATGTCATTTAAAATTGGGAGTCAATTGGATTAGAATTGGGACACAAATGGACTAGCTAATTAAAAGACCAAAAGAGGACCATGAGAAAGTGAGCCATACCACATATCTTAACCCACGTTGTTATGCTAAAAGGCCATTTTTTTCTTTCATTTTGTTTTGGCCAAATGACCCCACCTTCTTCTTCTTCTCTTCTCTCAACCCACGACATTTTCATTCTCACAACTGAACCCCTTCATGCTGATTTTTGTCAAAATCCTACACTACCACTTTAAGATCCTTATTATCCCTTCTTGTTACAAGGAAAACATAGCCTATTCCTCCTTCAATAATGATGATCATATGATGCTTGGAGGTTAGGGTTATTTGATGATTCTTGAAGAAGCCTTGGGTAAATCAAGTAAGTAACATATTAATCTTTATGGCTTTGTTAAATGAAGCATATTTGATGATAGTTTAAGAGGAGGGATGATCATGAAAAATATGTTGAAAATATATGTGTAATGTGGGTTAACAATGAACATATCCATGTCTTGCTTTTGTGTTTTGATGGGTAATAGATTATGGAATGATATAATGTTGGATTAATAAAGTAAATGGTGTTTTATGTATGTTGGAACGCGGGTAAAGAAATGAACACATTGATGTCTTGTTTTCCTATTTATGATGATCAATATTTCATAAGTTGTTGTAGAAATGAGTTTGAAATAGAAAGATCTCTAAAGATGGTGTAGGAAAAAGTGCAGAAAAATTTAATAGATAATGGGTTTTATGTTCTGTTTTCTTGGTGTATTAATATGGATTTCTTTGGGAGTTTTGGAGATGAACTAAAATGATTCTAGAGCTAAAGAAAGGGAGTAATGTGGTGTCTTAAAATGGGAAGAATTAAGGTGATAGTTAGAAGTGAAATGAAAGTGGAAATGAAGATGAACAGGTGCAGAAAATTCATGATGAATGTATATATGTATATGTTCTGTTTTTAGTGTTCATAATCAATCATGGACTATAATTTGTTTATGAATGATATTGAGCTGAAATGGAGTTAAGAATGATGGGAAATGATGAGAATGATGGGAAATGATGAGTAATTAAACTAAAAATGATAGACCAAGCATAAGGTGTTGAACGTAGTAAGTGAAGAGTTAAAATTCTGGAAAATATGGCTGCAATTGGATAAATTTTGGGGAAAGAGGCATAAATTTTGCTGTGGATGTCAGATTGAGGTCATTTAAATATTCTTTTGAAGAGGACTTTGATTTCTACAACTTCTATGAAGACCCCGATGAGAGACTTTGTTTTCTAAATGGTCAAAATTTCACATTTCTGTTGGTGTCTTGAGAAGGTCCGCACAGCAGACATGATGTCCCTTCAAATAGACATGGACAGAGCTGGAAAGCTGGAAAGCTCGAGAAGGTCCATCCAGCGGACATGAAGTCCGCCCAATGGACATTCACTGGCCATTTGGACTTAATTTAGGCTTGAATGGAGCTTGAATTGAACCTAGAATGATGCTTGGAT
>JAOQMQ010000196.1:35047933-35059675 GCA_027563845.1 Erythroxylum subrotundum
AAGTTATGTTGTTGGATTGGTTTTTGAATGAGTTGAGGTATTGTTGTTATGCTTGAGTTTGAGGTGTTGATGTTGTGTAAGGGATGGTTTTGAGAAGCTTAGAAGTGTCTTGTTAGTGGATGGAGTTTGGGAGCTGGGAAAAGCTTGGGCAAAAGCTGAATTTTCATTTCCCAGCTTGTGTCCGTTAAGCGGACACTTATGTCCATTTAACGGACGCTGTGTCCAGTCTGTGTCCGTCAAACGGACATGCATGTCCGTTTGCTGGACACATTCGGGTGGATTTCGGTCTGCTTGTTCAGTGCTTGTCCGTTAAGCGGACATAAATGTCCGTTTAACGGACACATTCGGGTGAGTTTGGCTATTTGTCCAGTGTTTGTCCGTTAAGCGGACAAGTGTGTCCGTTTAACGGACAGTCTCGGGTGTGTTAACCCATTTTGTCCAGTGTGTGTCCGTTTAACGGACATCCCCTGGTCAGTTTTGGTATTTCTTATTTTGTCTGTTTTTTTGTCTCTGATTGCGATGATATTAATAATTTCCGCCCAGTTCGCCAAATTTTAGTTTGTTAAGGATTAGTTTAGGCAATCCTTTTGAGGCCGCTAGCGTTCTCTGGTTTCGTGTTTGGATAGCTGGGCTTCGGAAGCGGGGTCCATCACTCGGGTCAAATTGGCCACAAGGTTTAAGCCATGTCCGTCAAACGGACAATGGTGTCCGTTTAACGGACAGCCTCGGGTCAAATTGGCCACAAGGTTTAAGCCATGTCTGTCAAACGGACAATGGTGTACGTTTAACAGACAGCCTCGGGTCAAATTGGCCACAAGGTTTAAGCCATGTTCGTCAAACGGACAATGGTGTCCATTTAACGGACAGCCTCGGGTCAAATTGGCCACAAGGTTTAAGCCATGTCCGTCAAACGGACAATGGTGTACGGTTAACGGACAGTCTCGGGTGAAAATGGCTCAAGTGTCAAGCCATGTCCGTCAAACGGATAATGATGTTCGTTTAACGGACACATTCGGGTGAAATAGTGTAATTCAGTCGCCTAATGTCCGTCAAACGGACAGGGGTGTCCGTTTAACGGACACTCTCGGGTAAAAAGTGCCCAAAGCTCAGTCCATGTCCGTTTAACGGACACACTTGTCCGTTTAACGGACATGTGTTGGGAAAATAAATTTTGTTTAATTTTATTATATTTATTTTAAACTAGAGGGCAGATCCACCACCAGTGTCGTTCAGCAGCCAGTCTTTCTTTAAGTGCGCCAGCTAGGGCCAGGGTCTCGGGAATGGGTCTCAGCAGGGCTCATGCCTCGGGACCATCGGGCTCCGGGAACGGGGTCCGACACTCTAAGTACTCAACTTTAGTCCTACTCAATTAAAAACCCTTTGACTCTAATTTAACCCTTCAAAGTTCTAGCTTGACATTAATACTGTCTTTTGTTTCGTCCACTAAAATAATGTCACTAGTAAAAAACATATACCAATTCACATCACATTGGATATTCTTAGTAAGCTCATCCATATCTACTACAAAATAGGAAGTGACTTAACGAAAATCTTTATTATAACCCAATATTAATAGAAACTTTTAAGACAAGTGGACAATAAATAATTAAATAATTTTTTTGTACTATGTACACTCGACAAGAATGAATAACAAAAATAAACAAGCCTGAGAGAATATACATAACAAATGATAGGTAATCAACACAAAAAAAATATTCCATAGTTTACAAATTTGTATTGATTACCTAGCGTTTGTTATGTATATTCTCTCAGGCTTGTTTATTTTTTTATTCATTCTTGTCGAGTGTACATATTACAAAAAAAAAATAATTTAATTATTTGTTGTCCATTTGTAACAAAAAAAACTATGGAATATTTGATCTGGCCCATTTAAAACTAACAATAGAGTGCTTTGTGCGTCATAGACTCTACTTTCGTCTTTGTATCTTCCATTTTTCAAGTACAAATTTCTTCCGCTTCTCAAGGGTTTGGAAAAATTTTAATGGAAAGTAATTATCTTTCTGATTTTCTATGAAGGTTGTAGTTTGATTTGCCGAACATGGGTGCTTTGTTTGCGTTTCTTTTCTTTTTCATACTAACTTGTGTGCTTAATTGCTATTTGAAGGATCGCATACGCAGCGGAAATAAAAATTGCTATCATGTATTCATTTATTGCGTATAACAAACATATTAATAGTAAGAACAGAAAAAAATAAATACCCGAAATTTGTGAGGAAAATTTGAGAAATTTGTTTTAAAAAAATAAGTTTCTCTATTCTAAGTTTCTCAAAGAAAGCCCTTTCATTCTTATTATTATTCTTTGCTAAATAATTTTCATTACTATTTATTTAGGGCTTACATTAGTAGATTTTCATATGGCATGACAAATTTGAGTGAAATTACCTAAATATGCTATAAATTAATGTGTGAATCTGAGTTGATATTTATGCGCTTGTCATTTCATATGGTTGATGATATGATGTGTCATGTATGTTTTTTTTGTTAAGAGAGTTAATAGAAAGGATTTAAATTAGAAAAAGTTAATGTCATATATAATTAAAAATAAAATGAAATGAAAATTATTTATCATAAAAGACAAAATATTATTATCTTAATTAACAATAAAAGAAATCATTGTCGAGGTAAGATTTTGACATAAACTCATTTTACAACTATAGTATTTCCGTTTTTTTCTTTCTTTCTTTATGGTTGTCTCAATAGGATAGGCATAAGGGGGATATGATTTCACAAACAAACATGTACTTACCTCAACGAATGGAGATAATTGAGTTTAGATTAAGTGATTAAATGGGGATAAAAGCCTCAAATTGCCATACTTGAAATAGGGTGAAGGCTGTTGATAACTAGTTCAAGGACAATTAACTCTACAACCTACAGAAGAAAAAGATAACATAATTTACGAAACAGTTAAAGAAGACAGTGCAGCCGACTAATAGAACTGCAAACCTAGTAAAGTAAAAGAGTTTAATTATGGGATTCTCGTGTCAACTTGGCTGAAGATTGAAGATTGAAGATTGAAGATTGATGGTGGGACGTTAATGTGTGGAAATAGTTCTTACTAGTTAATAGCTCCTATTTAATCATTAAACGTTTGAAGACGATGGACATTAATTAAACTAGAATTAGATTAAAGAGTAATTAATTAATTGGCAAGTCATTTTCCGGGCTCTGACTTCGAGGAATAGGGAGAAATTGGCAGGTGGACCCATATGTCGACGCACGCGTGCACGCCGCGTGGACCCCACCCTGGTTGACCTGTTTCGGGATTAAAAGTCATACTCTCTAGGTCTCTGACGTCGCCACTCCCCACCGCCGCCCCTCCACCACGTCTGCTGCCGCCCATCCCCTCGCCCTTCACTTCTTCAATTTTGTCTTGTGAACATTTTCTCTATAATTATCAATTTCTTTTGCACCACCCAAATTTAAGACTTCATTAACCTTTGGCATGTTTTTCCATCTTCTTTAAGTAATATTACCAATAAATTCCTTTTAAGTAATTATAGACTGAATTGTGATCATTAAGTTAGTATAAACTTGAATACTTAATCAAATATTTAATCACTAGTTATTATTAATTAGTAAGACGATTTCATAATTGAATCTTCTAATTTTTATTTTTATTATAATAAAAATATAAAAAATTATCCCAACGCACTTGATTATACTTGGACTTGGTAGCTAAGTCCTTGCGAAAGGACTCGATTTAAAAAATGTTAGCAACATTATTATCGGAATCTCCAATAAAAACGTGGGCAGTTATATCCTTTTCGCTGATTTGCTATTAGAGCCGGCTCTGGTTGACTAAGAAATAAAATTATTTCCCCGTACAGAGACCCACTATTATTAGGCTTCTGAGTTATCTCTGACTTATAGCATATGTCAAAGCATATGTCAAAATGATCTTATCCTTGACTTGCGCTAGTAATCAAACTTACTCAGCACGTAATCATTGAATTCCAACATAATTGAACCATATTATGACTTACATGACATCTAATGTGGTAATTCATATATCTTCACCTACCTTAAAGAACTAAAATGTAATTAGTCGTGAATGATATCTCAAGTCATCTCACCAACAAATTCTCTTCTATGACAAATTAAAGTTTTGTGGTTCCATTAAAAGACAAAATTTTGGACGATCAAGATGCCAAACTTTGACTAATGCTTTACATGAGATGCTGAGTTGATTTCAACTTCCTTTCAAGTGTGATATTTATTTCTTCTCAAACTCGTGACTCTAAGGAGGTCAATTGTCTTGTCTTTGAGATCTAGTCAAGCTTCCATTCCTATATGCATAAATAACAATTAAAATTCTACTCCATTTCCAAAACACAAACGCCCACACACATATATACTTTGAAATAAACCCATGTTTGGTCCTCAAACTCTAGGCTATTTTCTGTTTTTCTTCCTTTCGTAACCATTCTAAACAAGTTTCAATTTTTGGTTCCAATTTTAGTTATTTTTATTGTGATTTTATCTCACATGATTAAATTAAACAGACATAGAAGGAAAAGCTTTTGACTTCTTTTACTTAATCTATTATACCACCTGTTAGAAACTTGTGATTTAGCCACTTTTTTTTTATTATTAAATCTTTGGCATGGAGATTTTGGAATGAAGGATTTCGTAAGTTTCAAGATAATAAAAATCATAATTTGATATGAATGGAGAAAAATAAAGATGTTTGAAAAAATTTATAACGTTTAAATCTCTCATTTTTGTGGAATTTGAAATTCCATAAGAGGATTGGTCTCTAGTAAATCCGTTAGAGATGGATTCTAACAAAGTGTTTTATAACCTTAATTAATGTTCTCTAACATATTTAACTAAAGAAAATAATACTTATTGCTCTAAGTATAACTTAGTAATTTATTCAAGCAGTAATATTACTGAAATCCTATAATTTTAATGAGAAATTTTAATCCATTAATCTGTTCAAATTCATAAATACCAAAAATGATTATCATAAGAATATAAATTCCTAATAATAAACTTTAAATTAAAATGAACCGTCAACCTTTCCCTTATGTCTTCAAAATTCTAGAATTAGTAAAAATCATATATAGATTTTTAGTAAGTACTCATTTATTAGCAAAAAGAGTATTAGATTGATCAGGATTCATGAAATTTAAATATTTGATGCCTTAAACCCATAAAAGTAGATAATTCTCAATAGATTTTTGGTACATTCAAAAAGAAGAACAGAAGATTTCTGTTTTCCACCCATCTATTTGCATGTAATTTCCAGTGTAAACAGAAATATTATAAAATGTAATTTAAGCTTTCATCATCAACCAAAAAACAAACAAAGAAAGGTGTCCGTAGAGTAATAATTGAAAGCTATAGGAGTTGTGGTATAAAAATTCCACGAGACTGATGAGAATTTGGTTTGTTGGCTATCCATTTGCTTTTAACGGTTTTTTTGTTAAAATTTATGTATTTCATACAACTGCAGAGGGAATGGAGTATATGGGTATCCATCTAGATTACTAATTTAAGCTTATTTTGTCTCATCAAGACATTCCAAATCCATATCGATCCTACTAGCAATTATATTCTATACTCCCCTCAAATAAAACCTAAATAGGTATTAATGTGAATCAACTAGTGCATGTAAGACTAGGTTTATTTTTTTAAATTTTTGGCGATCTTGTAAGTTTTTTTATATCGATTTGTTAATAGTTAACATTAATCAACATAATAATCAAGAATAATCCGTTCTTCCTTCCTTCTATGAGTAAGTGGAAGCTTATATGGCAAGAAGTGGTTGGGCATTGACTTATGGTTGTGTAATCTTTGCTTCCTCATCATCATTGTGTTTATTGAATGAATCCGAAGGAGAAAAGATGCACAGCAGCCCACAAAGTAAAAAAGAAAAGAGAAAATAAATATATAAAAGGAGTCAAAAGACTCGCATAGAAAACAAATTTAAGAAAACTGTTAAAGAGAGAAGACAATTAAACCCAAAATTCATAAAGACCTTTCCTTTGTCTACGCAGGTGACCCTAGAAATGTCAACCGCACCAACAGCGTTCCGGTTAGTTCTATTCTGTTGATGTTACGCTCTCAAGAACCAAAACAGTCTCCAGTTTGGGTACTATAAATACCCCCTGAGTTGCAGCAAACTGTTTCCTATCATTTTTTGTTACCATACAACTAAAAGCAAAACCTCAAAACAAAGACCAAAGCAACATCGATAGTACGCAAGTGGAAGCACAAAGAAAAGTCCAAGATTTAATCAAAATAGCTGCTCATCTACAGCAATTTAACCCCAGAAACATGGCTGATGAATTCAACACAAGCACAAACTGGTGGGATTCCTCCAGAAACAGGTTTGATAGCGGGTCATCGTCTTCTTCTTCAGGGCTTAACACTTTAGGTAGCTTTCCTTGGCCAAGCGAAATAGTGGATGACAAGGGAAGGTCTTCCATGGAGTCCGTGTCAATATCAGATAGCTCTGCTGTTTATCATGATACCCAGAAGCTGCAACAAGGGCAGGATCATTCTTGTAGTGACTTGAATATGATGGGCTTAGGCCTCTCTTCACATGCCATGGAATGGAACCAAACTTTACTGTAAGTTGATACACTCTTTGATTTGAGAGTTTTACTTCCTGTTATTTATTACTTTCTTCTTGTTTAAAGGTGTGTTCAAAATTCATGACCTGGTATTTAATCTTTTGTTCTTAATATCGTTTGATATCTTTCTGGCAGTCGAGGCGATAAAACTGGGAATAGTTTTCGTTCCATGTTCCAAGAGAACTTGAATTCGAACACGAATTATCAGCATGAACGTGGGATCGGATCATCTCATGTTCATTGGAGGGAGAGAATGCTTAGTAGAGTAAGTGGAGATTCTTCCGTGAACGAGTTTAAGAATATAAGCCAAGATTTTTCCCTAGATCAACCTCAATTTAGTCCACCTGGTAGCTCCAGTGGTAGTACGGTCACATGTCAGGGCTTGCAGTGTAGCTTTCAAATGGATTCATCAGCTATCTATGGCAATACTTCAACTGTGTTTCAAGGGCTATTAGGATCTGAAAATCAACCACGGCAGTCTTCGTCAGAGAACCGATCCATGAGCTATCAATATGGCGCAAATTATGGCATTAGCACCAATGAACTGCTGCCTTGGTCTAAAGTTCCTCAATTCTTGAGAAATTCTCCTCCCAAGCAACCTTCTCACAGCCACTCGCACTTCTCCAACAACGCACCCTTTTGGAATGCATCTGCCAGCCCCATGACTGATGTTCGACCGACCTTTTTCCCTTCATTGCAACCGCAATTTCCTGCATCAAAATTTGAAGAAAAACCAAAGGTATGTATTTGCTTATATTTATATATTTTCAACAGACATATCACCAATCATATATATGGAGTGGCACGACTCCTTACATGCACTTGATGCTTATGGCGTGATATTGTCACAAGCATACGGAAGAGTGACTGGATAAATACATACATGAAAATTTCCTAGATCGATCGAACTAACAACAAGTTTAGGGTGGGACTATTGAGAATGAGACATTTTTGGTTCACTCATATTCCAGCAGAATATATCTGAAGTACGGGATTCGAGCACAGTACCGAAGAAAAGTGGTGGGAGTGAAGCAGCAACAAAAAGGCCTAGAAACGAAACTCCATCACCTATGCCACCCTTTAAGGTACAACCAATTTTGGTCGAAAAATCGTTTTCGACAAGATAAGGGATACACACTAAGCTTTTTCCTTGGTGCCATTTGTAGAATTTATTTTTGGTTTTTGATGAACATATAGGTGAGGAAAGAGAAGATGGGGGACAGAATCACTGCACTCCAACAACTAGTTTCACCTTTTGGAAAGGTGAGAAAATATTTCTGAATTTTCTCTTATCTTCACTTGCAGAAGAAAATTGAGACGATCTTGATTCTTTGAAATTTATGATTCATTTTCCTCTTCTATCTTTTGATTACGGGTTTCTTCAGACTGACACAGCCTCAGTGCTTTCTGAAGCAATTGAATACATCAAGTTCCTCCACGGTCAAGTCACTGTAAGTTCCGTTAGAAACCTTGCTTCTCGGAAGTGGGGAATTAAAATAGTGCTAGGAAATCAATTTCACTTGGTTAAACAATGTATGTACCATAACGTGCTGTGAGGTATCATCCATTTTTGGCTCATATATTCTGTTTTAATATGTATCTGTCAGCTCTTAAGCACCCCATACATGAAAAGTGGAGCTTCCATACACAACCAACAGGTACATATGCAACAGATTCTCCTTCCTAATCGCATAAATGTATGCATGTTTTCACTTAGTTAACGCCCATATCCAATTAATACATAGTAAAGTCTGTGGTCAAGGGTGAACTGTGAAGCATAGTCAGGTTAATTAAGACAAGTAAAGTTCTCGCTTGCTCTTTTTCTTTTTCCCCATTAAATTTACGTATATTTTTATCATGCTTTCTCTATATAGAGTTCTGAAAAGTCTAAAGACCCTGAAGGACAAAAACGTGATCTTCGGAGCCGAGGATTATGTCTGGTGCCGGTTTCGAGCACTTTTCCAGTTGCTCAAGAGACGGCGGTTGATTTTTGGACCCCTACATTCGGAGGCACATTCAGATAGAAGGGAAAGGAAAATGGTCGGAATTCTGGTGGAAGAACTCATTCTGTTGTATGCTACTAGTACTTACATATATAATATTATCAGAAACCCTATCCAAGTTTGGAATGATCGATAAGATCAAAGAAAAAAAGTAACATGAAGAACAGAAAACAGACAAACGAAGTCCAGATAACAACTTATCCCTGGATATTGAAAGAAGCCACAGTGTAGAGAAATTGTGAAAGAGAAAGAAAAGGAAATGATCCTTCAAAGATACATGCTTGCTAGTGTAGGGCCAGTAGCTACAGGCAAAATAATATTGCTTGGCAAACTCATTGGGATCATTTGGTATAATATTGATCAATAATTGTAATAATTAAGATAAGATTAATGTTGGGTCTATAGAATAAGAATAGATGCTGACTTTAGGAGGGGAATATGTTATATGAAAGATTTGTTTTAGATAACATTAATTTTTTTGTTGGTTCATGATTTAGTTTAATCAAGTAGAAGAAAGGATATAAAGGAGCTTTTGTTGTTTCTTTCTTTCTGCTACTGCTATATTGTGCACAGAGCTGGCACTGTCTTTAGTTTTATATGAGAGGAAGAAGAAGGGAAAAGAAATAAAGAGAATAATTGAATTCCTGAATAGGGTAGGAGTGAGAGTGGGGGAATGTCATTTGATTGGAAATCTCTCACTTTCAATTTGTTTATGTGTTTGGAATATTGTGAGTGGAGGTCAGAAATTGGGCCACAGCAAGATTTTATAATTTTATAATATTATTTTTATGTCTATGTATGCTTTTGTGCTTTTCATCCAATGGTCACATTGAGGAGCTTTCATTGGAAGACTCTCTGTCTCTATATTCCCATACGCTATCCTGTTTACTCTCCGAAACTCAGATTTGTGGGCACTTATGATTTGAAGCGATGGTAAAAAGAATGCTATTGGAGGTTTATTATAGGTTCCATACATCAGAGTGTAAATTAAAAATTGGAATTTCACTACTTTCAATATTCCAGATTCTAGAATAAGTTCACTTTGAATAATTTTGAGAAATACATTAGTCCAACAAATCGAAAACTCAGGGGCAAAATGCAATTAATATGTACTCTAATAATAACTAATGATTAGCAAGGGTTACCTGATTCCATCAATAATATGATCCAGATTGCATGCCTAACTAATGAGGTCATGCGGCTATCAATTTGAGTTTCAAACAACTTATGCTCTCAGCCTGTTCTTCTTCTTCTTCCCTTTTTTTTTTTTTTCTTCTGACATTTAGAAGCATTTAGTGTATGATATGAATTTGTGTCGTTAATATAGGAATAATCACATCAAATGATTTCAAGATTTTTTAGAACATACATCTCCTTTTGAGTCCCTTTAGGTAAGTATTCGTGTAATGCTGTAACCACTGACTATGCAGCTTTAACACCTATAATTATTGCAAATCCTAAGTAACAAAATAAATACCGACTAAATTAGTTTTGTTGTATCAAGTGGAGAATGTGAGAGAATTTACAATGAAGAAATAAAGTGGCCTGAATATCTCTTATTTGATACTCCACTTGACTAGTATGTATCGATTCTCCTACTTTACCTGTTATAGCTTCAGCAAGTAAAAGTGTTTGCTTCTGTTATCTCCTACTTAGTCCTGAGTTTGGCATCCTAAAGTCGATCACTTTAGAAATTCTTTTCTTTCTTTCTTCAAAGTTGCATCAACTTTGCCAAGAAACAGAAATGCGTCAAATAGAAAGAATCTATATAGTCTTCCATGTGATTTAGGACACCAAGAATTTTACTTGCCAATCGGCATTTGTCTTTTATTTGAACTTCTTCCACTCTTCAATGAACTTTCTATCTACTGTCCTACAAGCTGAGTTTCAATATCATTGTTGGAAAGTAACATTATTTTGGAGAGTAATTCCCATGTTGGTATTAATTCTTTATAATTTTGCGTGGAATTTATTTTTTTCGTAGGCAAATAATACAACTGCAGAGCCTTGTGTACTGACTGCATGTGCTTTGCACATGCATTTCTTTGTGCAGGGAAGAAGCAGAGTAATACTTCCTACTCAAATAGTTTGGAGTACATTTCCACACGAAAAAGATACCAATGATTTTAACCTTTCCAAGATAGAAGTTAAATTAACAAAGGATACAAAAACAAGGATTGTAGCAGCAGCTTCTTTTATTGAAGCACTACATTAACATTAAAAGCATAACTTCTTATAGATTGTAAACACAGAAAGTAAGGCTAAGAATCATGTACTTCATTGCTGATACGTAGTTCAATGATACTGAGGTAATTCTAATAATTTGAGGTTAAGAGTTCCATTTCTCCTTAATTTATTTATTATCTAAAGTTGTAGTGCAAAGTATGATGAAGCAAATCTTTAAGTATTTAACCCTTCACTTAAATGGGCAAATATAACATTGCCTGCTAATGCAAATGCATCATCATTGGGATCAGCGTTAAGTATTTTTAATTGGATTTAATAACTAATTACCTAAGCTTTTCGTCACCCAAAATGCTGCCACACTATGACCATTAAATAAAATTTATTCTAGACTCCATCTAATTATCTTTCTCCTGATTAGGAAGAACATAAACGACTTAGAAAAGTAAGGAAAGGAAATTTGAAACTATTTACGATTGGAATGATTGCTATAGACCCTAAAATTTGAACCGAATATCTAGTTTTTTAAGCAGGCTAGTGGGACAATAAAACTTTTTGGAACATAAAGGAGTCAACTTGCACCCCAGCTATGCTGCTTTAGATTATATTCTAACATTAACGGGAATCCATTTATGTAAGCACGTACATAAGCAAAGAACATTATATGAACTAATATGTTACATCACTCCATCAAAGTACCTTTGCCCTCAAATTGAACAAATTGACCGGATATATTGTCTATAATAGCATATTTAACTTAGACTTATAAAATTTTTGACCTCTTTTTTAATAAGAGATTTGATACTACCTGATTGGGTCGGCTATTCTAGGCCCAAGCCCAGGTCCACGTATCCACGACCCATTTGCAAGTGACAACCTCCCACTCATATACAATGACTGAAACCTAACAGGTATTTACTATATAAGTTGATTATCTCCTCACGACGCAG
>JAOQMQ010000196.1:35065816-35077009 GCA_027563845.1 Erythroxylum subrotundum
CTTGTTTTCTCTTCTTTCTTTCTTTCATTCTTTTTCATGTTTCTCTCTCTTCTCTCTTTTCTCCTCCACACATTTTTTCTTCTCCCGAATCCCTCATTCATGTTTTTCTTCTTCATTTATAAGCAAGACAACACTTCTTCTTTCAATTATGCCCTTAATGAGTCCAAAAGGTCCATTTTATCCTTCCTTATAAGCTTATGTTCGTTTAATCTTAAGTGTCTTGCCACAATTACCCTTGAACATTCTGACATAACATTTCCTCTAGAAGAATCTCCCTTATTGTCTTACGTTTCTAACGCCACCGAAATCATTCAATTTGGTTCAGAGATTCAAAAGATATACGTCAAACATTTTTGGACTACTCTTGTCCATAACAGTATACTATGCACAACTTCTATCTGAAATTTAAACATCTTAGAGACCGAATTAGATTCCTATGCCTTCATATCATTTGTAGCTCCAAGTTTCTAGTTTACCACAAATCAAAAATCATCTCATTTGGATCTCTACTGATCCAGAAAACATCAAAATACTGAAGTATGTTCAGTGAGATAACATCAGTTCATATTCTTAAAGAACACACTTGCTACACCCGTCTCACTCTTTTCACTTAATCTCTCTCCATACATTTCAGATAGCTGTGATTCTTGGTGGAGGTGTAGACCAATGTCTTAAGAATCCAATGGTTTAAGAATTAGGTCATTTGGAGGTCTAGTGAAGAAGTTATGACCAAAAGACTCCAACACGTTTATGCCCTCACTTGTAATGTACATGTCTCGGTGCGAATGCCAGAAGGTTTACTACAGATGTTGGATTGACTTCGTTTTTAGCCCATTGAAATGAGGACTTCAAGATCTACAATGTTCATGAAGACCTCGAAGGCCAATTCTATCGTCTTATGTCTGTATCATCTCACTTTTGCAACATCTCACTTTCCTTCGTCTCACTTTCTATCATCTCACTTCCAGTGTCTCACTTTCTATCGTCTCATTTTCTTCCTTCTCATTTTCTTCCGTCTCATTTCTATCGTCTCATTTTCTTCCGTCTCTTTTTCTTCTGTCTCATTTTCTTCCATTTCATTTCTACCGTCTCATTTTCTTCCGTCTCATTTTCTTTCGTCTCATTTTTGCCTCCAGAACGTATCCACTTATAAGAATCATAACTTTTGACTCTGATGTCCAAATTTTTCATATAATATATCGTTGGAAAGATAAAAGAGAGCCCTATAACTTTCCAGAAGGAAACTTTGCTAAAATAAATTTATATCAATCCCAAATGTGCCCCTAACGTCCGAAGATGAATTTTCCATTCCTACACCAACATACTGCACCAAATTCTTAACTTTATGACAAAATTTTGAGATTCTTAGAGATATAATTGAAATTCGATGTCTTCATAAGAAATGTATCATACATTTCTAGTTTAATCCAAATCAAGAATCATCTCGTTTGGATAACTAGAGAAAACGTTATGGTTAACAGACCAAAGCACACTCAGTAAACATTTTCCAGATCACTACCAATTTGTTTCTAAATCTTTAGTTATCACAACTCATACCAAGATCACTCTTTCTACTCCTTCTACTCCCCATTTTCAATAAAATCACATTTAATATCATTTATACCCAGAAGTTGTCAACGAATGCATGTACCACTTTTTATGCTAAAACATTCCGTATTTATGTGCATATATGCTAATATGATGCATGAGCAAGAAAATGCATTATCTTAATTTCTCTTTAAGCTTACATGTACTGAAATTTCGGGTCCTAACCCTTAAGATGGGGATGGGGACGTTACATCAACTCTCTTCTTTTCTCTCAAATTTCCGAACTCTCTTTCTCTTTCTTTCTCATTTTCGTTCTTGTCTCTTATTTATCTCTCAATTCACGTTTTTCTTCTTCATTTATAAGCAGGATAATACTTCTTCTTCCAATTAGGCCCTTAATGATTGAGAATTCTCCAATTTTCCGTTCTATTTATGCCTTAAGACTTTTATGCTTAAGTGTCTTACCAAAAATACCCTGAATATTCCTGTAACCTTAACACTTTCTTCTAGAAAAATGTTCCCCTTGTCTTAAGTTTCTAATGACACCAAAATCAATCCATTTGGTTCAAAAATCTGAAAGTTGTATCCCAAACATTTTCGGACTGTTCTTATTCTAAAACAATATATGATGCTCAACTTCCATCCAGAAATTGAAAGTCTTAGAGACTGAATTAGATTTCGATTTCTTCATACCATTTGTAGCTCGGTATCTCTAATTTATTTGGAAACAAGAATTATCTCATTCGGAGCTCTACCGGTCCAGAAACCACTTGGAATCAAACTATCTTTTTCGAATCAATACCAAACGCTATCAAAATCTATGGAGGGACAAAAAAATGTGTTAAGAATCTATGGGTTCAAGAATCATTTCATTTTCAGGTTAGATAACAAGGTTATGGCCGAAAGAATCAAACATGATTTTTCCCTCAACCATATTGCATCTATTGTGGGACAATTGGCACGACTTCACTAGAGATGTCAAATCCAGGTCATTCTTAGATGGTTTGAAAGAAGACTTCGAGATATACAACTTTTATGAAGATGTTGAAGACAGATTCTATCATCTAAAGGGTCAAAAATGGACCAGATGATAGGGTCAGATGAAACCAGATGAAGGGTCAGTCGAAATGGAAACATTACCATAAATTTCCCTATATATATCGTATTAAGGTGTTCTTTGAATGGTTTGAAAGAGGACTTCAAGATCTACAACTTTTATGAAGACCTTGAAGACAAATATCATTTGTAGGGTAAAAAATAGACCAGACAATAGGATCAGACGAATTGGAAAAATTGTCATAACTTTCCCTATACATATCGAATTAAGGTGTTCTTTGGATGGTTTGAAAGAGGACTTCAAGATCTACAACTTTCATGCATACTTTGAAGACGGATTTAGTCATCTAGAGGGTCAAAATTAGACTTAAAGATGTAAAATGAATAGTGCACAAGAGAAGTTTCTGCACCAGATGATACAGTAGGGTCAAACATAAAAGATACAGAAGGGTCAAACATAAAAGATACAAAAGGGTCAACCATAGAAAAAGCAGACGGTCAACCATAGAAGAAGCAGACGGTAAACCATAGAAGAAGCAGATGGTCAAACATAAAAGAAGCAGATGGTCAAACATAGAAGAAGCAGAAAGTTAACTATAGAAGAAGCAGATGGTCAACCATAGAAGAAGTAGATGGTCAAACATAGAAGAAGCAGACGGTCAACCATTGAAGAAGCAGATGGTCAACCATAGAAGAAGTAGATGGTTAATCATAGAAGAAGCAGAAAGTCAACCATAGAAGAAGCACCTTCACCAGGCGATATGATGTCATCATAGACGATAGGACGTTATCATAGATGATATGACGTGATCATAGATGATATGACATCATCATAGACGATATGATGTCATCATAGATGATACGTCTTCATAGACGATATGATGTCATCACAGACGATACAACTATACTCCTGAGCATCTCCACTTATAAGGACCATAACGTTCAACTCAGATGTCCAATAATTTCATACTATATACCGTTGGAAAGATAAAAGAAATACTTACAACTTTCTAGAAGATAACTTTGTCTAAATCTATCTAGATCAATCCATAATTTCCCCTGATGTTAGAAGACGAATTTTACATTCATCTACTAATGAACTGCACCCAGTTCTCAACTTCATGAAAAATTTTGAGATTCTTAAAGACCAAATTTAAATTTTATGTCTTTATAATAAATGTATCTATAAGTTTTGTAGTTTAATCCAAATCAAGAATTATCTCGTTTGGATAACTAGAAAAAAAGTTGTGGCTAAAAGACTAAAGCATACTCAGTGAACATTTTCGAGATCAACTACGCATTTTGTTTCCAAAATCTTTCCTTAGCACAACTCATACCAAGATCACCCTTTTCTACTTCATTTACTCCTCATTCTCAACTCCATTTCAAACCAATATCATCCATAAAGAAATTATAGTCCATGATTAATCATGAACGCTAATAATAGAACATACACATATATACATATCCTATATCAACTTACTACACATATTCAACTTCATTTTTGCTTTCATTTTACTTCTAACTTTCACCTTAATTCTTCCCATTTCATAATCTCTTATCCACCAAAACACCAAAGCAAAACATGAATCTATCCACATTTCTCATTCACTACTTTACTCTTGTCTATCACTTCTAATTCAAAAATTTTCATTCATTTGTTCTTTACCCATGACTAATCGCCAAAATTTTTCATTTAATAGTTCTAACTTCTAAGAAAAGTTCGGGGTCCAACAACAATTAGCATAATCGCCTGAGCGTCCTGTGATAAAGCAAGATTAGTAGAGTAATCGAGAGGCCATCCCTGACGAAGGGGTAGGGGTTGAAACATGAATCACACAAACACCTGCTTCAGGAATGTCAAGCCTAATTGTTCATGTGTTGGTTTACAAGTGGAGCGAAGACCAAACAAAGGAACTATATTGAACCATGTGCTGCATTGACGGGCCTGCTCAACAATCTTATCTACGAATAGAATCAGCTCATTATACTTCATCATAGTAGTTTGAAGCTTACCATAATAAATAGTTTGATCCATTGTTCCCTTCTAAAAGGACACCATATCATGAATAATATCAAAGATACGAGTAGAAGCCCATGTAAATATACAGAATGACAAGGTAGTACTTATACGAAATAAGATCATGGTGTTAAACATCAAATATTTCAGAGATAAAGAGTGATTATGTGGTTCTCAACTCCCTGCCCATAAAATAATGTATAGTGGTACACAAGCCCACTTATAATGTTTTATAGATCCTAGAAAAAGTAATAAAATACAAAAAGATGCAAATTTTGAGTGATGCCATGCTTCTGGATTACTTGATCTCTTGCTTATCACCTGAAGATGAGACGATGTCAAAAACAAGCAAAAACCATTGAAATATTCATTTTGAATCATGTAGCACATATTTCCTTAATTCTCACTTATCATACAATTCATAAGCAACCATAAATCATGCATTCATCAAACTTGTCAACATATTTAAACACATAAGCACATCAGAATGGTTTGGGTAGGTCCACAAACAGAACAAACTAACACAATCCCACATAATGGTCCTGTGTAGTCATGAACAGAACGAACTATCGCAATCTCACATAGTGGTTTTGCATAGTGATAAACATGAGGGAGTCCATGAAGTAGCTCCATGCCACTAGCGGGCAGGCAGAAGAAGTCTTTAGCCAAAGTGCACTTGACATACAGAATGGACTTACCACAAACCCACATAATCATGTATTTCACATCTTGTAAACTTCTTGCCCAAAATGAATGTAACATCCCGTTCCCATACTAAGCATTAGACATGTGAGATCAAAGAGAGATTGAGAAAAATGCATTTCATGCTCATGCATAATATCAGCATACACACATGCGAATTTGATTATTGCACACCTTAAAATAATTGTTCATGCATTCATTTGACATTTATGTGAATATGATGCGAATTATGGTTTTGTGTCCTAAAAATTGAGAGGGAATGTATAAGTATTGAATTAGAATTTTTGGTAAAAAATTGGGAATTTTCTGGAAATTAAGGGTATATTTTTGGACTAGGAAAAATGTCAAGTGATAGAACAATTGATAAATAGTAGTAGAAATCAGGGTCAAATGGCAATGGAAATTTTTATAAATGACTTTAGGATTTAATGACTTATGTCATTGAAAATTCGGAGACAATTGGAGTAGAAATTGGAGATAAAATGGACTAGTTCTTAAAGTGGACCAAAAGGAACCATAAGAGAGTGACATGTAGCAAGTGACAAGTGTCACTTGCCATATAAAATGGACTAGTTCTTAAAGTGGACCAAAAGGAACCATAAGAGAGTGACATGTGGCAAGTGATAAGTGTCACTTGCCATACCACTAATTAAGTCACATTTTTATTAAGTGAAAGACCACACCACTTGGTCTTTCACTTGCAAAAAATGAAACCCACCCCCATTTTTGCTCAACTTCTTCATTTCTTTATCTCCTCCATTCTCTCCATCTACGAAACTTACTCTCACCTCACCATGTTTAATTTTTATCCAACTCCTTCACTTTGTTTCTTCCATATTCATTATCTTCTCCTTCTTCTTGCTAAAAGATCCAACCCATTTCACCTTCAAAGTTGATTTTCGTGCATGTCGGTGCATGTCGGAGGAGCTAGGGTTTCTTGGTGACTTAAGGGAGCTTTGGAGGTAAACATGTAAGTAAACTTTGTTTCTCATGGGTCGTCTTAATAGAAGCATATTTGATGATAGTTATAGGTAAAAATGGTCATGAAATGAGGATGGGTACGTGCTAAAAATGTGACGAAGGAATGTGGTAGATTCATGTCTTGTTTTTATATGGATGATGATTAATGATTCATAAATTGATATAGAAATGTTTTAGAGTTAGAATGAAGTACACAAAAATTTGAATGCTGAATGGATATTGTTATGTTCTGTTTTTGATGGAATAAAATGTGGATAATTGGTTGTTTTAGGAATGGATTGGATTGGGTATAGATGTTAAAGAAAAGGCAAGTATAGTGTCTTGAAAAGAGAAGAATTAGGATGTAAGTTTAGAGACAAATTGATAATGGTGTTTAAAGTGGCTGGAATATGCTAGCTGTAACAATTCCACTGGATATGCTTCTGTAATCTAGCCTTAACTTGTTCTGTAGTTATCCAAATGAGATGGTTTTTGATTTGGGTTAAATTAGAGACATAATGCTACATTTTCCATGAAGACATCGAATTCAAATTCTGTCCATTAGAGTTTCTAATTTTGACTTGAATTGAGTACTGAGTATAGAAAGTTGATGATGAATGTGTATGTATATGTATGATCTGTTATTAGTGTTTATGATCAATCATGGGCTACAATTTGGTTATGGATGATATTGAGTTGAAATGGAGTTAGAATAACGGATAAATGATGAGTATTAAACTAGAAATGATTGACTAAGCATGAGGAATTGAATGTTGTAAGTAAAGAGTTAGAAATATGGAAAACATAGAATCCAATTGGACATACTTTAGTGCAAGAGGCATACCTTTTTCTGTAGAACTCAGATTGAGATGTTTTAGGTATGGTTTTAAATATGACTTCTAGATCTACAACTTCAATGAAGACCACAAAAAGAGATTTTGACGACGAGAGGGTAAAATTTTCAAATTTCTATCAATGGTCAAGTGACCCTAATTAAGCCTTAAATGGGTCTTAAAGTGAATCTAGAATGATCCTTGGTTTATGGGACTAATGTATGATAGGTTTGAAGTGAATTTGAAGGTTAAAACTTAGAGAACGAATGGATGAAATGAAAGTATCAAATGCATGAGTGTAATGGGAATGAAGATGTTCATCTGATTGTAACTATGATTCAAAGAAGTGAGTAATATGTATTAAGTGATTAATTGTTGATGAGAATGGGATATTATGAGATCATATAAGGTTAGAAAAGAGATGATGAGAAATTGAGTTATGATATAGAGTGACAAAGTGTTCTTGAGGTGTAAGCTTATGAATAAGCTAGACACATAAAAAGGGTAAAGATTGAATGGAGAACTTAGAATGATCATGTGAAAATGAAGTCTAAATCTATGTTCAATTAGATAAATATGAATCATGAAATACAAATGAGCATAAGATGTGAAATTGGAAAATATACCCGAGGATTGTCATTGAGCATGCATTATACATTACACATATACATGTGTGTAAAACTGAATGTTTATGTAAATGTGAAATTATTAATGTGTGTGCAATATGTGTGTTGTATAATGATGATACAGCATAGAACGTCCCCATTTATACGTTTCTGGGTTGTGGAAGCTAATGCTAATCTGTAGCGTACTGTGAGTAGACTTAGATGGTCTCATTTCATTGTTTGTTTTGTGTGAATTTTGGTATTGATTAACTACTAAATGTCTATATGAACGTGATTAATTATGTTGGTTTCCAGACGGGAGGTCCGATGACTGCGATGCTTGGTTAAGATATTGAAGTGTTGCTTGTATGTGAATGAGATGAACTAAGTGTACATAATTTGACGATAAATGTGTTTTGAATGAGCAGTTGCATGTAAGTGAAAATGTGATTCTCAACTTAATGTTGAATACCGGAATAAAGGTCGATGATATGGGAATGTGATTGAATGGGATCATGCAAATGTGATTGATGCATTCCATTTCATGAATGCATAGAATATAATGGGAGTTATGACCAGAGTAGCCACCGATTAGAGCTTAAAGCTCAACGAGTGAAAAAGAGCCTCGAGCTCAAAAGTGATTCAGAGCCTCAGGCTCAACATTTAATGAGCCCTATATGGGACAGTTATCAATGAGCCCGATATGGGACAGTTTAGGCACTCGATCACATTAAAGTAATAAATTGAAAGTGAGTCTCATGTGCACTTCATATGCATAATATGAATTATTAAATTATATTGAATGTGAAATGTGAATTATGTGTTATGTGACTGGGTGAGCCATCGATGATGGTCACTCATTAAGTTTACAAAACTCACCCAAAATTTACAAATATTTTTCAGGACTTAGAAGAATACCCGTTAGACAAACGAGAGTATCCCTACTACATGTGAGTGAAAGAAGAGGTCGGGATCAGTTCACATCTGCATTAGTGTTTTCCTATTTTTGTATCAATTTGAGTCTTCCGCAATTATTGTAACATGTTTATTTAAAGATTTCTGTTTGTAAAAACTTTCCAAAGTGGAATGGTTTGTAATTGATTATGAAGTTTACTATTACTATGATTATAAATGCTTTGTCTCATAAAAGGGGCCCAAGTGGAAAGTGAAATTTTGATGATTTATGTAATGGTTGAAATGTTGTAAGTGAAAATATTTATGAAATAAAGTGTGGCCAATTTTATACTTGATTCCGCATACGTGTGCATTGCTTTGTTTTGAAAAAAAAATTTCGTACCGAATGTCAAGTGATTGAGTGTTTGAGCACGCCACCCTCACGGGGCACAGGCTCGAATATCCCTCAAGATGTCGGGTATAGGTCTTGCGGGAGTGGGGTGCTACATATGTGGTATCAGAGCCTAGAAGTACTATCTTATATGGACATTTTCTAAAATATGTGTGTCAAGTTACATGCATTTCAGTCATGTCATAGCATGTAGTAGCAAATGATCCCTAGTCTAAGTCGCATTCACATTAATCAAACGCATGAGCATTTATTAAGAGCCTGAGCGGATAAAATAGTGAGAAAAATGATGATATGTTAGAATGTGAAAAACAATGGAAGTTGTGGATATCTTGAAATAAGAAAAAGTGTATGGTTTGATATGACAAATAAAGATCTAGTATATTTGTATTGGTGGATGTTTTATGGAATACGACATCAATGTTATACTGGGTTAATATATCCTTGAAAGTGGGATAGATATGTATATGTTGTTGTGGATTGATAGAGGAAAATAGAGATATGGTATAAATGGCAAGATTTAAAGTGTATAAACAAAGTTGGATGAAAACAAAATTTTCTATAATCTAGAGAGGTTGAAAATGGGCTTGGAATAGTTGTTTGATTATCGTGATAAGAGTTTATGACTTAGTGTAAGAATATGTTAGTGGGATCAAAATCAAAATTTCAGGATGATTATGCATCGATGATTCCGAATTAATTGTGAACATACATAGGTATGACGAAATAATGAAAATTAGAAGGTGAGACGATGATAACGGTAGATGAAAAAGTTGTCAAGGCTAAGTTGATTTGCCTGTGCGAGTGCACATCTGATAATGGGATCACCATGACAAGTGAAAATATTAAGCATATGTGTATTATATGTGTGGAGATGATATAGGAAGCAATCGGTGACTTATTGAATAATTGCTAGTCATAGTCCCATAGTTTAAAGTCTAAGATGAGTTAGAGTAAGACGTGAAAGTGTTTATAGTGATCAATTGGAAATGAATTGAGATTGTTAATGATATTACCATATATGATGAATTAAGGAAAAAGAAGAAGGACACGATCATGGAAAAATCCCCACGATCAAGGACAAGCGTAAAAAAGGGAAGTGTTATCTAGAATCAAATGAGATCAAGGTATTCTTAGTATAAGCTACCAATTGGTGAGATGTCCTAAATATGTCTCTAGATAAAGATGTAATGATTTTGATGGTATATACCAAGGTACTAGAGTAAATAATTTGCTTAATGCTTTAATGAGCCTTATTAAAAAGGATGTTCTGATCATATCAGTTATGGCATAAATTGATTTTATTGAGATAATATGAATAGTTGAAATTGATCTTCTTAAGGTACTAAGAATGGCTGACAAGTAATGGTGAAGACAGCTGATTTATAAAAATTTCATGAGTGGTCTTGATGAAAGTGGCAAGAAATCTTCCTTTAAAGAAGAATTTCCCTGAATTAGGTTAAGTTGATCAGATGTTTCAATTTAAGAATGATCAATGAAGGGACTAATCAGAAATGAATATGAAATGAATTAAAAGTGATTATTGGAGTCCTAATCCTAGCGGAGACTCAAGCGTAAGAGGTAGGATATGCTACCGAGAAGGTATGCATTTTGTTTGATATAAAGTATCCGACTATGTGATTGGATTATTGAATTTGAGGAGACATAAATTGCTAATATGAGGAGAATATAGGTCCACATTACATTTTGTGTAAATATGTTCGGGAGATACAAATTTGATATGATGAATGTGTTACTAACCCAGGAAGTAAAGATTGCAAATAAATTGAAGTATGTGGAGAAACTAGTGTAAATGAACAGATGCTAGAACACGTCAATGTGAAATCAAAGAAAATTAAATGAATTGAGAAAATTATTCTAGAGAAGAAGCCAATTGGGAAATTGAGAATAATATAAAAGAATTATGAGAATAAATCATGGGCACAAGGAATTTTGGGTTATAATTGTCGGAGTTAACAATGCCCCTGACAATATTATATTATTGAAGAGTAAAGTGTCTCAATTTTGTTTGGATTGGTTAGTGACTATGATTATAAACGATATATCTAATGTGTTTGAAAAGTGGAGAAGAATATTTTGAATATTTGAGGAAATCTTATATATCATGGAAGTAGGAATAATTATATGCCAAGTTTAATGAGAATA
>JAOQMQ010000196.1:35077109-35087193 GCA_027563845.1 Erythroxylum subrotundum
ACAATTTATACTCAACAACACTCATTTCCATTTATTTTATTTTTCTAATTTCCCACCAAAAGTTCGGGGTCCAACAGGAAGGGAGTTTATCAGCAATCCTTTGACTTCGAAATTGACATCGAAGTTAGGGCAAGCCGCAGTAAAAGGGTCGTAATTAACATCAGATGTAGTGGCTTCCCTAATCATCCTATGTCTATTGTTTCCGTTATTTTCTCCTACTCTCTCCTGCTCACCGTTTAATCCATGATCTCCATTCCTAGGTTGGTTAACAGGCTCTTCTGTTCTAAGTCTCTCTTGTTCTTTTCGCTCTCTCCTAAGCTTCCTAAGATGTTTTTCTATCTCGGGTTGGAAATGAACAAGCCTAAGTTTTCTAGGCATACACAAGAGAAATCCACAAGGCAAAATTTGAAGCTATAGCAAAATTGACTCACAAATACACACAATCAAGCAAAAAGTGATATGTGAAGGATGCGAGTGCATGCAAGTATGGATGTATGTATGAAAGTGTGTATTATTGCTATGTATGAAAAGTAAAAGTATGCAAGTATGCTTGTGAAAAAGAAATTAAACCTATACTATTGACAACTATGAAATTTAACTATCAAAAATGCAATGCAAAAATAAAAGTTCCTATTATCAACGACTTTGGCTAACCTATGGAAAACCAATTTCTTGGCTCCCCGGCAACGGCGCCATTTTGATCGCGGCTCGTCGTTCGATCCTAAAATCGATCCTTGGAAACTGGTCAAAAATAATAAATTCCAAGATTGCAGTATAAGTTGTAACCTCGGGTCGTCTCACTTGTTGGAACCAACGAAAAAGGTCAAAGCTAGCCTAAAAGTTAAAAATGCAAGTAAAGTTGATAAAAGGGGGAGGGGGTTGTAAATTGATCAAAATTGAGTAAAATAACTAAATTAAAGAAAATTGTATAAAAAGTATCTTTTTTATGGATTTTGGAAAAATTGAAATCAACAAAAAGTCAAACTATATTCAAATGGGATAAAGTCCTCTTGAAAATGAGCTTAGGCTATCACGGTTCAAAATTAATTTGAGGGGATAGAATCCACTAAGTTTTCGAAAGATCAACCTTAAAGGACCCTTTAAGTCCAATGATTTAATTAAATAACCCATTAATTAAACCCTTGTTAAAAACCTTAGTGTGTGAAATGGACATGCTCATGCAATTGGTCAATCGGATCAAACATAATCATTTATATCAAACACAACCAGACAGATAATCATGATTAATGCAATCACCAAAGACATATATGAGACCTCATATATTAAAACACAAAGTTCTACATAAACTAATCCATAACACAAATCATCGTTCAACACCCAATTAAACCATAATCAGGCTAACTCTAACTTAGAGTTATACAACACTATAACTAAATTTCAGACCATGAATGATACTCCCCTTTGAAGCCTGTGAACTCAAGCCGATGCTACATCTTCAAGAGGTCTGGGAAGCCTAGCCACGCATGACAGTCGCAGTCCTCAACACCGTTGTAACCCTGACAGCATCTATGGTGAAGACGATCTTGCGGTGTAGAAGATGATGATAATGATGCAGCTGCAGACGGTGAATGATGATAGCGGCGGAGACTGGCGATGATAGACTGGTGGCGGCGAAGTGTCGAATCGTCCTAGGTCTTCGGATGATAATGGTTCTGCGAGTGTGTGTTGTTTTTTTTAGCAACCAGCCGACCCCCTTTTGACCTAATTTAGTAAGTATTTAAAGAATCGAGGTCGGGTCAGGTCGGAACAGTGAGATAATTTCCATTTAAAGTGCGGGTATCCATCTGCACGTCGCGACGTGCGAATTAATTGACGTCGCGACGTGTGCTCTGGCTTACTCGCCGCGGCGTGTCATCTTCGGTTCGCTCGTCGCGGCGAGGCAAATGGTGTGTGCCGCGACATGTCGTCTTCTGCATACGCCGCGACGTGTGAAGGACCTTGTTGACTTTTTCATCTCTTTGACTCCATTTTTCCTACAAAATAAAATAGCAATTTGCAGTATCAATTGTCCTTAGGAAAAATTATACAGCAATTAATGTCAATTTGCAACAATTTAACTAACAAATTGTGAATACTGAGAGCTCACTATGAGGAACTAATTTAAGTATAAAAATCACAATTAGGAGTCAAAAAGTGCATTAGGAATTATAAAAATGCAGCCAATTAATAATATAAACTTGGGCTCAATCAACAATTTATTTAAAATAATAAATAAGCACTCCTCATTCAACTCACAATTTCATACTCCTCTAATCTTCTTTTATTAGATAGGATCTCCTTAAGGAACTTAGCATATGAAGGCATTTGAGTTAATTCCTCTGCGAATGGAACGTTGATGTACAACTTTTTGAACACCTCCAATAACCTCCTGGATTGCTTATCTAGCCAATTCTTCTTCAATCTTTAAGCAAAAGGGAACCTAGGCATTACTAGAGGAATGCTCGAATATGCAAAAATACTATAAGCCTCTTCCTCCTTTTACATTAGTTCTTGGCTCACTTCTTCTTCATGTTTCAACTCTTTTTCAACTTATTACTTGCTCTTCTGCTTCTTCTCAACCTCTCTCAATTCCTTACCACTCTTGAAGGTGATCTCCTTAGCCATCTCTCTTAGGTTAGCTTCATTCATGCTAGGTAAAATACCTTGCATTCTTTTTTTCATCATATTAACAAGCTAGTTCACTTAATTTTCCAGATTCTGGATAAAAGCAGCATAATTCTGCATTATAATCATAAATGTTACAGTATACTTGAATATATCTCTTCCTAATGCATTTTGTTTGAAACCTGGGGGTGGTAACATTAAAATTCCTTAAGAATCAGATGCCTGAGATTGTTGTTAAGGCTAAAATATCTACTGTGGTTAATTATTAACCTAGGAGAAATCAGTATGGTTCCTTTAACCGATATTATAAGTATTAGGAAAGGGATTCCTTTAAGGTTGGTTGAAATTCCCTATATAATGAACCTATTCAGGTTCCTAAGCCAAAATGGCTTCCCACTTAACAATCTATAAAAGAATGATTATTACCCCCATAATTTTCATAAATCAGTTAAGCTTGCATAGATGAGTTTGAGCTTCCATTACCATTAGCCATTAAAATATCCAACTTCTTTGTCAATACCTCTTTCTACATGTCTAAAACAATTATGTTGTCCACCATATGAGCTGTAAATTGTTTCCTAAGGTGCCTGTCATACTAGTATTGGAAGTTGTTGGTAACCATCTCCTCAACAAGTTTATACGCCTAGCTAGGTGTTTTCCTCATGAAATTTCCTGTAACAACTGCATTTGCAGCACACCACTCTCATAGGACACATACCCGACATTATGGAGGAATATCCGAGTATGTACCTATAAGGGTGGCATGCTAGAGCAGTCATGACACTAACTTAATTATGACATCATCATTTATACATAAAGGTCACAATATTTAAAACCCCAAAATTTCTCATTTCATTTCATAAAACTGAATATGTACATTGTAGCTTTACAAAACATCCATAAATGTACATTATCAAAACTAATCAGAGTTTACATCTCTGTATACCTAACAAGTTACATACATGAGGAATTATACAAAACTTTTATCTAAATTCCTCCGTCCCAACTGACCAACCTTTGAGCTATGTCTTCTATCCAAACTTAGTGCTAGCTCTCTTCTAAATTGACTTAGAAGCTATTTCATCTCTCTCGAACCTGAAATGTCAACATTGCAATTTTGATGAGTTTTGCGAACTCAGTGAGCTACCCATCATTGATGGCTCATTCATAACACATAACAAATATAGTTCATGTAATCACGTAATTCACATCATTTCACTAATAATCATATAGCAACACATATCAGTTGATCACATAATTCACATTTCACATTCAACACAATTCAACAATACATTTCAATCAGTCAAACATACATATTAAATGTATATTCAATGCTCATAATACTCACTTTCATTTATTACTTTGTTGTGACTGAGTGCCTTTTTATTGGCCCATATCCCTTGTGGATATCGGGTTTGTTTCAGATATTGTCCCATATCTCTTAGTAGATATTGAGTACATTAACACTAAGCTAGAGGCTCTTATCACATTCTGAGCTTTAAGCTCTTTTTCGGTGGCTACTCGGGGTCACAACAGCCTTTATGTTGTCATGCATTCATGTATCGAAATGCATCACATTCACATATTTTCAATCAGTCACTTTATTTCATTTTACACATTCACTTTCACATGTCATAGGACCTAAGTCCAGCATTCAACAGTTATGTTGAGTACACTTATTTTTTTCAGATTCACATACAAGGAGCACTTCCAATAAATTATTCATGCATCAAACGCCTCGAATATTCAATGTCCGGAATCAACACAATCACATTCACATAATCATTCAATACAGAATTTAAACAAAAACCATCTAGGTTACTCACAGTTTGCTCCAGATAGCTATTGCCTCGAACTCCTAGCAACGTCTGGATGTTGCAGCTCTAAATGCTCTTCTATATGATGCAACACACAGTTACATATATCACAACTTTGCATAATTATATAAGTACTCATTTATGTATAAATTTGTATATTGATTATGTACAATGCATGCTCAATGACAATCCCAGGTATATTTCCTTTGTTTGTATCAAAAGATCATTCATACTTCAAAACTCATATATGTCTAATCTAAACTTAGGTTTAAACCTCAATAAAACAAATTTATTCTAAGTTCATCACTCAATCGATCATTCCAGCTTTTCTCAAAACAGATTTTCGGGTCAATTTTGCATGGCCATTATAACAACGAAAATGAAGTATTTAGCCAATATATTCTTCTAAACAAATCTTCCCATGTGATTAGGTTTCTAAGTACACCAAGTTTACACAATTTAGTTCAGTATTCTGAAAGTTATGCACAAAACATTTCAGACTATACTCAAACTGCAACAACACTCATTACTCAACTTCAAGACAAATTTTGAAACTCTTAGAGACAGAATAAAAATTTGATTCCTTCATTAAATGTGTATCCATATGTATCTAGTTTAATATAAACTTAAAATAATTCCATTTTCATGTCTACAGATCAAGATATGGCTAAAATACATATGCCTGTTTAGTGAAAACACTTCATTTAACATATTCTAGCACACTTCATCATTTTCATCCTAATCTCATCAATTTACCATTATCAATCCTTTCCTAATGAATTCATATGGCCATGAAATTTTGTGGAGAGAAAGGAAAATGTGTGAGGAGTTCATGGTTCAAATTTCAAGTCAATCATAGGTCTAGAGAAGAAGTTATGGTCAAAAGAGTGAAGGGTGTCGAAAACTATCAAAAAAAACAATGCACCTTCACTGTCACGATCGTGCTTGTACGATCGTGCACTTCCTGTTGGTTCCTCCCTGTCAAGATCATGCTTGTGCACGATCGTGCACTGCCTGATGCTTCCTCTCTATCATGATTGTGCTTACGCATGATCGTGCACTACCTGTTTTCTCCTCTATGTTACGATCGTACTTGTGCACGATCGTGCAACTACCCTAATGTTTCCTCTCTGTCACAGTCATGCTTCTACATGATTGTGTAAGTCCTCTGAGGTTCCCTCATGATCGTGACAGACAAACTTACCCAGTTTTTACAACTCAACATATTTTGATCACTAGTTCATCTCTTTTGCTTAGTCTATCATTTCTAACTTATGTCTTCATTATTTCCTCTTCATTCCTACTTCCAGTTTAGACATGATCTTATATGTTTTTAACTCACCAAGCCTTCATAAAAAGTCTTAAGTTTATGGCTATTTACTTTAAATATGTTAAAATTTTTTGGAAAATAAATACGTTAAAACTCTAAACTTCAACTACCCTATGCCTAAACACATTAGAGACAATAAAAGGTTCAATCTAATGAGATCGTAATTTTCCTATGACTAATCAAAGCTTAGAATGATAAAGGAGTACTTTTTGGCAGACATAAGATTCTTTCCTAGAAAGCATTTTATCATAGAAAGCATTTTTTTCTCCTTATAAGTTATAAAGCTTTCATAGCCATCAATGTGAATTTTTTCTAATTCTTGCATATGCAATTTCCTATGTTTATCACTTTCAAACAAATTCATATTGCATTGTTTGACAACCTAAAATGCTTTATACTCTAATTCAACTAGAAGATAACATGGTTTACCAAATACCAACCTATACAATGCATATTGATTATGTTATATAGGTTGTTCTATATGCCTATAATGTATCATCTAACCGCAATCTCTAATCTTTTTTGTATAGGCTTACCATTTTTTTATGATAGACCTAATTTCTCGCTTCAAACTTTATAAAACCATAAATTCTTTCACAATTTGATTAAAAAATGCATCTTGTTTCAAACTTTATATATCGTGAAAGTTTTTAAGTCTACAACAAGTAACTGTTCATCAAAAAATTCTTCTAACAAATTGATTTTGATCTTTACATGAATTAGGCTAATCAAATGATCAGTGACTCTACTTTTTGCTCCACTCTTATCTTTGATAAATTCACTCAACAAGATCATCCACCTCATCAGTCTTAGTTTTATGTCTATCGTTGTCATCAAATAACTAAGGGCTAGATAATTAGAATAAATAGTTACCTTAGTACCAAAAAAATAAAAATGAAATTTCTCTAAAGAAAAGAAAATAATTAGGAACTCTTTTTTAATAGTTAAATAATTTTTGGCATCATTTAGGGTCATTAATGTGTGGCATTTTTTCTAACTTGTTGACCCAAAATATCTCCTACAATATGATCACTTATGTGACTTATTATCTCGCATGGAAGACTTTAATCTGGCTATTAGATAATTGATGTCAATGTTAACCATTGTTTTAACTTGTAAAGCACGTTTTTTGCACTCCTTATTGAACTAAAAAAATAACATCTTTTTGTAGTAACTTACAAAGAGATAATGTGGTATGGGAAAATTCTTTGATGAATTTTCGATGTAAACAAAAAATCCAATAAACCATTATTGTTTAACAACTTTAAAAATGATCCAAATTTTAATTAAACAATAACTTAAAAAAAGGAAAGATCAACGAAGAAGAAAACGCATCATTCACCATTTCATTTAATCCAATTAAACGCTTTTTATAGAAGCTAATAATTTTTATGCAATAAATTGTAAACTCATAGTCACTATAAAGATTAAAGGGACCAAATATTTATTTATTCAATATTTAATTAAAAATTAATTATTTCATTCAATAAACCATTTGTGTGCATTAGAAATCAACCAAAACAATCATAACACATAAGCATAGAAGAAAAATTCACTACATAAATAGATAAAATAATTCGGATTAAGACTCAAGTATCTCACAATTTGTAAAGTTTTAAGAGCTTCGATTCTTTTCAACCAAGATAAAGAAACTTAGCCATTAAAGGCCATAGCTACTACCAACATATATTAATGAAAGAGAATAATAGAAATTTAGTGAAGAAGCTGGAAAATAAAAAATAAAAGGGATATCCCTTCCCCTCCTACACCTAGTTCCTTATATGATTAATTTACCTCACGTTTTTGTTGTTAATGATATCTTCTTATTGTAATTCTCTGGCCTAAAAAAAATCACAACTGCTATATGGCTCTCCAAATTTGGTCAAGATAGGATTAAAAATCCTAAAATGTTTGACTATAAATTTGAATTCCGGAAGTTAAAGCCGCTACTAAACTTATGCATGCCTAATCGTTAAGAACATTGATGTTAGTTTTTATCTATTACTCTAGGTGTAGTTTAATTTGCATTTTTTAATTTTTTAGCTCTAAATCTGCGAATAATATATGGAAACAATAAATAAGTAAATCCATTATATTGAATCTAAAATTGACCATAACACAAGGGACTAACGACTTAAAATAACTACATTTAATAGTTCTATCAAATTGGTTCTAATGGTTTAACAAGTGATATTGTTGGCTATATAGATTCTAATTATTGTGGAGATCTTTTAAGAACGAGATAATTGATGTTATATCTTCACCCTATTTTGATGTGTGATTAGTTGGAAAGTAATACTTCATTTAATAGTTGCATTGTCTACAATAGAAACGGAACATGTCATTGATGGAATGGGTTAAAGGAGGTATACAGTTGTATGGTCTTATTTATAGTTTAATTGATTTAGAGAAGACATATAACAAGGTACTTAGGAAAATCATGTGGAGGTGTTTAAAGGTTAAGGCAATTCCTCTGACCTATACGGGGGTGATTAGGGATATGTATGAAGGGGTAAAAACTAAAGTAAGGATAATAGGAGGAGATTGATATTGGACTACACAAAGGCTTCTTATTGAGCCCATTTTTGTTCGCATTAGTGATGAATAAGCTCACCAAAAACATTTAAGGAGATGTGCCGACGATATTATCTTAATAGATGAGATAAAAGAAAATGTCAATGTTAAGCTAGAATGTTGGAAGGATACGTTAGAGTCGAAGGGCTTTAAATTAAGTAGGACTAAGATTGAGTACTTAGAGTGTAACTTTTCGGGCCGTAAAGTGGCTTCCAACGTGGAGGTAAAGATGGGTTAAGAAGTTATACCACAAAAAAGAGTGTTTTAAGTACCTAGGGTCTAACCTAGGGTCTACCATCCAAAGCAATGGAGAGATCAATGAAGATATAATTCACCGTATCATCTCAGAGTGATTTAAAAAGAGAAGTGCATCAAGAGTTTTATATGACAAAAAGATACCACTCAAGCTCAAAAGTAAATTCTATCATTTAGCAATTAGGTCGACCATCTTATATGAGGCGAAGTGTTGGCCCATCAAACAACTACATAGTCATAAGCTAACGGTGACTGAGATGAGGATGCTCCTTTAGATGTGTAACTTTAGTAAAAGAGATAAGATCAAGAACGTATTGATAAGAGACAAATTAAAGGCAGCTAGTATTAATGAAAATTTAAGAGAGGCGAGGCTTAGGTAATTCGAACATGTTAAAAAGAGACACCATAATGCTCAAATGAGAAGCTGCAAGAAAATAGTACTTAGAGATTGTAAAAGGAAAAAATGAAGGTCCAAGAAAAACCGGGGGGGAAGTGATCAAGAATGATATAGCTATGTTGAAACTTACCAAAGATATGATCCATAATAGAAAATTTTAGTGTATTAAGATACAGATAAAGGATATCTTATAGAGAGGTCATTCTCGTAATATTAATTCTTTTAAACATTTTTTTCGATTTTTTTGTTTATAGTAGCCGGAATATTTTGATTACATAGTACTTACCTTCTAGTTATTTATCCTAAACAGTTTCTTACTTAGCCTAATTACTTTCTTATAATGACTCATTTGAATTATTCTTGCACTTATCTTCTTGTTTTTTTTTTTTCTGATTTATGTATTTATTTACTTATTTTATCTTTTATTGTTAATCTGTACCTTATTTTATATGTACTGTATTATCATTTTTATATTTTTATTTACGTATTTATTTATTTTTGTATTATCATTATTTTATATTATATGTGGGTCTATCATAAACAACTTCCCTACCAAATAGGGATAAAGCTACGTACTACTGGATCTCCCAAAATCCTGCATTTCGGCGAAAATCTCATTGAATGTTATTGTTATTGTTGTTGTATAAATGTGGGTAATATCAATTTGGTCAAATCTCATAAATTTTTGTATTCTTTGTTCACACAAACACACACACAATCTTATGAATTTCGTTATGAACTGGCCGGTATTGGGCAGTACGTACCGTACCGGCTGGATAACGGTACGAAACAAGGGTGTTAATGTATCGAGTGTAAATACCGGTCAGTATCGGTCTGTTTCGTCTGGTATCGATGATACTGGCCAGTATCTATAATACCATTCATATACCAGCTAGTATCGAAAAATTTTGAAAATTATAGGAAATTATTAGCAAAATTTTCAAATTTTTTAAAAATTACTCTCCAACCTCTCTCTCTACCTCCCCCTTCTTTTTTCTAAGTTTTTATAATTAATTATTTAGTTAAACTTTTATTGTGATTTTTAATTTAAAAATTTAAAATAAAATAAATATTTTTATTGCTAAT
>JAOQMQ010000196.1:35089296-35099429 GCA_027563845.1 Erythroxylum subrotundum
ATATGTGAAATATCTTAAAATTATTGTTATTTCATATTAATTGTGATTATTATTTATTATTATAATTTTTGGAGACAAAGTTAAAAATATACATTATAAATATACAATATGATAATGAACTATTTTGCAATTTTTAAAAAAATTCAGGAACTATTTCATAAATTTAAAACATTATCTGAGAGAGTACTCGGTATTAACCGGTACCGGTACATTACTGCATCAAAATTCAATTTGATACTAAGTCCGGTACGATTATATGTACGTAGACTTACCGCTCAAATCACATTCCGCATTCCTGTTCAGAAATTTTCTATTTGAGAAAAAGAACAAAAAGTCACTTGCTCACGCGGAACAAATATATATATACTTACTGATAAAATCACATTCCGCGTTCCTGTTCAGAAATTCTCTCTTTGAGAAAAAGAACAAAAAGTCACTTGCTCACGCGGAACTATAACCGGCCAAGAGTTTAAATTTCTCGATCCAAATGATGCTATGCATCTTTTAGTATTTTGTAAACGATGACAATAACACTGGGGCATTCAAAAGTCTGGCCAGGTCGAATGACATGTTCAAACGCATAATGAAATTAGCTTGAATTCTTAAAATACCAACACTGTAACACGGTAAAACCTACTCATCAGGGTCAAGTCAAAACAAGCGCAATAATAAGTTCTGAGTTTCCAAATTCGAAAGCATTTGCGCTGTGTACCGTTACCCTATTCTAAGAAAGAGGCATGTGAGGGTTACTCTTTATTTAAAGGAAGTTATTATTTACTTATTGAAAGAAGACAATAATAAATAATTGACGGCATCACTAAATTAATTGTCTTCAATTGCAAAATTATGTTTATTTATACCATTATAATTGAATTAGTTATTGTTAAATATAAAATTCACATATATTAATTTTTCGGTTGATTAATTTTAAAAGATTATAATTCATCCTCCTCTTAATTTTATCACAAAGGAATAAAGAATTCATATCATATTATGGTCAACAATAACAACAATAATAACTCCCAATATGAATTTCGTTGATATATGAGTTCAACAAGATTTTTGTTTGAAACGGAGGAACTTACAGTCGTTACCTTTTAGATATGCACTGAGTAAACTTTCAAATTGATGCAATAACCTACAAATCACATCAATCGGGTACTCTGCACTAAGTAAGCCCTATACAACAGGCTCAATCGAGAAAGCGTAGGTAGGAGGAATCGAACATAAGACCTTTTGACCTCATTTCCCTACACTATACTAATTCGACCAGCCCCTAGAGGCGGGGTCAACAAGATAATTATAAATAAGAATTAAATTTAACTCAAAAAAGTTTTTTTTAAACGTAAGAATATCATTAAGTAAATGTTGAAATGCTTAAGCAATGGCTACCAGAATTCAGATATATTTGCTAAAAGGAATATTATGACATTTAAATTATTAAAAATTATACCTTAGTAAAAACTACATAGAAATTTCAACTCTTGCCCTGCCATTGTCGCAAGCGACCCTCCATTCACCTTTTTCATTTTTTTAAATGTTTGTTGACTTACCCCTGGGAGAGGAGATTTTTGAGCAAGAGCGCAAATCATGGTTTTAGCAGTAAGATGAAATGGATAATTGTGATTTGCTCGAATTCCGTCATAACTAGGGATTTGGGGTGATAGTAATATCATATAGTTAGACTCTTTATCCTTAAAGAGTCTAACGCGGTAAAACTCAAGGTCAAGTCAGAGCCAAGATCAATGACAAGAATTTTTTAGTTTCCAAATTAGAAAACACGATCAAGTATGGGTCAGTTACCTAACCCAGTACAACTATAGCATCCACATTTCACTCAGACACGCAAATCTTATTGGATGAAAGGAGTTTACCGTACATAAAAATCAGCCAAGAAAGGCAAACACAGGGAAGAAGACCAAAATCATCTTTATTATCATCGTTTTACATACGCATGGCACAGAAAAGGAAAAGACAGCTTGGAATCATAATATTACTGTATGACATTAGACACAAGGCAAGCAAGTATGGAGGTATTATTTTCCACAAGAGCATATCCTGTAGAATTGAAAATAGAAAATGAAGACTGAAGTTTGTTCTGGTAATCAACCGAATCTAAGCAGCTCCCTTGAGCTTCTTTGTGATGGTTGCTAAGTACTTCCCCTGGTGGAAAGCCTGCTCTAGTTCAAGCTGGGTTGGCTGTCTTGAACCATCGCCAGCAAAAGTTCCTGCACCATACGGACTTCCACCTTTCACTTTCTCCATCTCAAACATGCCAGCGCCAAAAGTGTAACCGATGGGTACAAATACCATGCCATGGTGAACAAGTTGTGTGATAGCTGTCAACCTGTGCCAATTTCAAAACTTTCATAAGAAAATTGGTATTCTTCCGCAAAATTCAGAATTATGAGTGACTAAGCAAGCAATGGGAACCTACGCTGTAGTCTCCTGTCCACCGCCTTGTGATCCAGTGCTAAAAAAGATTCCAGCAGGCTTGCCTGCAAGCTGCTGTGATCTCCATAGACCTCCAGTTGCATCCATGAATGCTTTAAATTGAGCAGCCATCATGCCAAATCTTGTTGGGAAGCCAAAAACAAAGCCATCAGCCTCAGGAAGATCTTGAGGTGTAATGATTGGCACATCACTCTTTGGTGGTGCACTCATTTTTGACAGCACCTCTTCTGGCAGAGTCTCAGGAACCTGTTTCACAAAAATGAACGGTTCAGGCATCAGTGTCTTAAATTCCAGATCGACCACTGACATGATAGCATACTTGCAGAGGATATAGTAATGAATTCACCAGACAATTAGATATAATTATCAGTAGAAGTACTATACAGCAGCATGCACAATAAACTTAACAGATCATGAAACTGAAGCCAACAAATAGGATGCAAAACTATAAGTTCATGTACGATGCAACTGCATATGAAACTAAACTTAAGGCAGCTGTTGAGACATCTGATGGCAGAGGGGGGAACAGCACGAGTCATCAAGCACCTAAAGAGAATGTAAAAATCTAACATGAAATTGGGGTAAAGACGGTAAACAAAACATAGTTGAGATGTAATTTTAAAAGTTGCAGGCTGAAACTGCATCTGAGAAGGACAACATAGGAAACAAGATTTAGAACATTATGCCAAAAGTTTAGACAAAATAGTCCAATCAGCTACGGAAAGAGAAATACCAGTGAACCACCTTATCACTTGACAAGAAGGCAACCATTCATCCCTTAATTGAAGGACTCCTTATATTAAAGGTCTCATTCTATTCAATTTACAACATTTCTTGTTGCATACAGCTGCGTCATTAATTGGGCACATCAGAGGACTCGAGCAAATTAAACAGTTCAATATCATTAAAAGTATGAATTTTCTTACCTGCCATAATTTGGGTTCAACACCTTCAACGGATGCAACCCCTTTCTTGATTTCTTCTGCCAGTTTCTCCACATGTCCATACATGGAATAGTAACTATAAAAGTAGCAAAATTTTTGGAAAATCACAAAAGGGTAACCCAAGAAAATTGCAGGCTTTGAACACCAATCAAATCTTACTTCCCACCCCAGCTATAAGAAAAGCAACAAAAAAGTTGGGGAGCAAAGGAGGGAGGGAGAGAACCTTAAAACAAACGGAATAGCGCAAATCGTAGTACAAGAACTTCGGTAAACAACAGAACCACACTCTTGTCTTCACTTAAAAATTATAACCAGCCTTTTCTTAAAAAATCTGAATCAGTTCTAGTATTCCTTGGTCACTTTAAATTCAGTAATTCCTTTCAATTTAAAGGTCTTCAACAACAGTTAATCTTGTTGAAAATTGATGGAATGAAAGACATTCAGATCATTGCATCAAAAGCTTAAACAACGAGAAGACAACAACTACGAGAAGTTTGTACTTATGTGCATTCCTTGGCACAGAGTTTAGAGATTTCATAAGCATTGTTAGCGACATGAATCACAGACCAGTGACTTGATCAGTGCAAGATTAAAGGTAAAGATCGTTGGTTTCTATTAAATTATTAATAAGTAAGGGGCTGAATCACGTAGACATTTTCTGGGCATCCATGAAAAGAAAAAAAAGAAGACAAAATATCTGATGCATCAAAATAGAAAAAGCCCATGCCACCGAAACAGGAACAAATAGGCAAACAAACCGATAAGATAAAGAGTAAAACACTAAAAATTAAGAAGAAGAAGAAGCTCAAATTAAGAAATTAAAATTAGAAAGAAAAAAGAGAATAAGAAATGAAAGGTATGTATATAATTAAAGAAAGATAGAGAGAAAGACATACACAATATAGAGTTTGGTAGCCATTGAATCGAGTTGAATTGAAGAAGTTGAGAGGGAAGCAGCTTCAAAGGCTTTCCTTTTGTTAAAATGAGTTTTAAGATTTTAGAGAGAGAGACAGAGAGAGAGAGACGTTGACGCTTTCTCAGTGGACACGGAGAGATTTATGCAACCCAACCATCCCTTTTTGTAGGAACCTTTTTCTTGTTTTTTTTTTTTCTTTTTCTTTAAAATTTTTTCTTTGACCCCGTACGAGCTTCAATTACCTTTTCTTTTTTTTTTCCATCGTCTTTTACTATCTTCTAAATTAATACGCACGGCATGAATCATGTAATCATGCTTTTAGTTTTTTTTTTTTCAATTTGTGTTTCAATTTTAACATAAAATTTAATAACTCTTTGAGAATTGGTATCTAGATGATGTTGTAAGATTTATGAAATCCATTTATGATATTGCTAAGCGCATAAATAATTTACTTATTGGAGTTGGGAGTTAATAAAATTATGGTCTGATTTTGATTTTAAATGATTTCTTTATATTAAATGGTTTATAAACTATTATATGTATCTATAATTTATTTAATATATTATTATTATTATTAGATAAAATTATTGGTATTAGCGGAATATAAGTTGGTAAAAGTATTGCGGTCAAATCGTTGTGATTAAGAGGATGATGATGATGCTGATTTTAATGTCAAGCTCATCATGATAATTACGAAACGTGGTCGTTACAAGATCACTCTCGTCTCTAGAAGGTGTCAAGATTCGAAATTAGGTTAATTACTGTTACTATTCGGGTGTTTGATTGGGTGTGCAAGGACTTAGGAGAAAGTGCTGGTTGGTCTATCTGAGCAGTTGATATGAATGCGTTTTGGTAGATGCCGTTTTGACTTTTGATTGTTATAGGCGGGCGGACTGGGCGTGGCCGTTTTTGAATGTATGACGTATCGTGAATTGCATGCTGACACCCATTCTTCTAGAGCCTCTCATCCTTTATAATAGCACTACTAAAACACTTACTATTTCGGTTTTTGTAATTGTAAAATGGTAGGCATTTATTCCTAACGCTAATACTGATAATACTCTAATTATGTTATTATCATGCTTCACAAACGCTCGTTTTTCACCAACCGTCTCGGGTAAGCTTAAGTCTGAATAATTTAGACCTAGTTTAATTAAAAAATAAATTATTCTATAATTTTATTTTTAAATCTTTAATTTTATCTCAATCCCTTACTATAATAAATTTTTTATTAAGAGTATAATTATATGTTCAAATTATTAAAAACATATAAGTTTTTAACAACGCTAACAATAAGGCTTCAGTAAAAATATATATTTTAAATAGTATTAGGATTTGAAATATAAACAAGTTAAAGTTAGAGAATAGAAATTAAAAAATTTTAATTTGGTGAACCAAGAGCCCAGACTCAAGTTATTTTGTTTTCCCTTGAAAGATACTCATATTGCTTTCTCTCCATTTGCTATAAAACTATTTTCTTTAATTATATTTTGCAAATAATGAATTCACCTGAAACATTTCCTTTCTTAAGACTCAACCACTAAATTAGTTTTTGCTAAATAGATGAGGGAGCCATATTTTGCATAGGTCTTGGATTCAATACGAAACAATGTGAAAGATCAGATGTTCTTCTGATTCCTAGTTGTGAGCATAAAAGGTGTAAATATTTATAATTCTAAGGAACCCATCTTCAGTCTATACAAGTGCTGAGTTTTTCTTTAGTGGCTAACTAAAGGATAAAAGATGCTTTAGTTCAGATTTTATTGAACCACACTATCTTATACCGTCAAACCATAGGAGCATGATACTTTATAAGCGCATTATATGAATTCTTAGTAAAATTGCAAAAATAATACTTGCTTTAGAGAATGTCATACTAACTTCCAAGATTTAAAGAAATATCTAGAACTTTGTCGATGAGAGGAGGACTAGGCAACTCAGAGATCCCTAAAGTTATGTAAAGCTCTTCTTTAATTGTAGCCTGATTTGAAATGTCACTTCTTACAAAACTAAGTTCATCTAACCTGCTTAAGGGGCCGTAAATAGACCAATTGTCATACAAGAACCTTATTGGTGGTTCAAATATACAAAATTTTAAGGCCTCCCTCATCTTTAGGTAAGCAAAGCTCTTTCTATTTAACTTTTTCAAAAGCTCTCATGTTTAAATAATATGACCCAAGAAAGTCCCACATGATCCTCTTAATGGATTTAATGATGTTTACAGGGAAGAAAACATAAGCTAGCTAATAATCACGAAAATTATTCAGCACTGAATTTATTAATTAAAATATACTTGCCAGTGCAAGGTTTTTGTTACACTAACTTGATATTCTCTTATAATTCTATCAATAAGAGATTCAGAATTCAAGGAAGTATTTATCTTAATAGAATTGGGAATGCCAAGATAGATGACAAGAGGATCTATCACCTTTAAGCCTTTCATGTTTAAAAGCGTAATTAGTTAATTGCAGAGCACTCTTCGATACTATTAGCTTGCTCTTCTCCTTACCAATAGAAAGACCCAACATTAGTTGGAATGTGTTCAATATAGATATGAGCGTATTGATGAAACTAGAATCAGTCTTAGAGTACCATATGAGGTCATCTGTAAAGGTTAGGTTATAAATCCCTAATCTTTTACATTTTAAGTGATATTTACAGCATTACTCTTAGTTTATCATTACTTTCAACAGCCTTATACATACTTCCATTCTAAATGTGAAGAGATAAAGATATTGTGGATCTCTTTATCCCAACCATCTAGCTCTCTTAACAATCCTTGTAAACTGTGATATCCCGTCTCTTAAATTGATGAAGGATCTAAAGTATTAGACTATTGAGTCACATGAGAGACATCATATAGAATGAATTTTATGATTGTATTCATATGCATAATATTAGCATGCACACATGAATTGTGATTTAGACAAATTGCACTCAATTGACATATTCCCATGTATGAAATTAAAATGAATGTAACATGAATGTGCATTTCCAATGTCTTGTACTTTGGATTACGAATGACAAGAATTGATGGACTATAATTGGTAACTTGGAATTTATTGTTATAATTAAGAAATTGATTAATTAAAATGTACATTTAGTCTAGGTAAAATGCCAAGTGAATATATGAAAAATTAGGATGACAAAGCCTATAAAATAAGTGACATTTGGCATACATAATTGAGTGACATTTGGCATAGAGATTAATTGATAAATGGCATTGATCATTGAGTGATAAATGGACTAGTAACTAGGTGACATTTGGTAGCTTATGGAGTGGATAAATGGCTTACATGCTTAGGGACATATGTCATGGTAATAAGGTGACACCTAACACCTAATGTGTCAAGTTTCTGCAGGAATAGTTCAGCTTTGTTCATTTTTCTCTTTTCTATTACTCTCAACACCGAAACCCTTATAACTTCTGCATCTTGCTTCCATTTTGTTCATAGTCACTCAAGAACCACAAAAAAATCTGTTCAAAGATAGCCATAATCTACCCAAAGATAGCTATCATCATTTTGCCTTGCTAAAAAACCCAACCTATTGATACCTTGAATTGGTGATGATTTTGCATGCATGGAGAGCTAAGTTAACTTGATGAATTGAGCTGAAATTTGAGCTAGACAAGTAAATAAAATATTGCTCTTTATGGCATGTTATAATAGAGAGTTTATGATGATGGAATTGGGATCGATTGTATATGATATTGACGATGAAGTGTGCTGGAAATTGATAAATGAACATGGATACTTTTCTGTCTTGTTCTTAACGTATGAAAACCGTGGTTTATATAAGTTGTTTCATGGATGAATTACATTGGATTTTGAGGTATAATGAAGGTGAATTTATATTAAAGAAAAGTATTAATATAGTGGTCTTGAATGGGAAAGAACTAGGACTACATGTATAATCAATGAATGATAGTTTCTATTTTAATTTTCTTTTATACAAGCTGAAGATGAAAGTTATCCTCATAAAAGATAATTTCCTTGTAACCATTTATGAAAGATTGATGGACTTTATGGATGACATCAAATGGAACAAAATAGACATAAAATTTATTATAAATCTTCATCTAACTTTAGTTTTTGAAGTTTTGTCAAGTATAAAGAAGAAAATAATAAAAGAAATATGAGATCATCTTACAAAATTGTATAAGATCAAGTCACTTCACAATAAAATTTTCCTTATAAGAAAACTTTATACTTTTCTTTATGTTAAAATCCACTTTGATGACCAAGCACATTAATAGTTTAACTACTTTATTCTCTTAGCTCACATCTTTGGGAAATATAATAAAGTGATACGAACATATTAAACTTCTACTTTAGATTCCATAGGATTCATAAGAATAACTCACCATTAACTTAACTAGTAATCTTCCTATAGACTACCTTGCCTTCAATAATGTTACAGTTGCAGTTTAAAAGGAAAAAGATGATGCAATAGTAAGAAAGACATTCGAGTCTATAATAAGTCGAAAGTTTTAAAGTGACAAGAGGAAGATCTATATAACATTGCCTAAATGGGAGCTAAAGTCATGGTAAAACAAAAAAGTAAGAAGAATATAAAATGCTATTATTTAGGCAAGAAAGTTCATTTAAAAAAGGATTATTGAAATTTAAATAAGAAAGAATCTAGCCCTTAAGAAATTTTACAAGTACTTGACACGATAAAAGTGTTAAAGTTTGAAAGTAGCAATGACAAATGAAAGTAGAAAGTTAATGCTTCATATATGGCTCTTCGACTCAAAAACTATTTTTTTATAGAACCTTTAAAAGAGAATGGTTTCATCATTTAAATATATGTAACGATGATCTATATGATGTTTATCCTTTAAAAGTTATTATTATTGTAACCATCAAGTTGAAGATGTATTATAGTATAATTCATACTCTTCACGAGGTATGATATATGGAGGGATTAAAGAATAATTTCTTGTCTCTAGGATGACTAGATGACTTTAGGTGCAAAATCGAAATTATCAACTAGAATTTAAATATAATTAGAGCTACATTTGTAAAGAGGGAGAAGTTAGGTGCATCCTTATACAAGATGAAAAGAGGGACATTGCTAAAAGTAGAAGCATTAGTCACTTCCAGTAGTCCAAGTGAAAGATGTTTAATGTTATGACATCAAAAACTTAGACATATAACTACAAAGGAATGCTAGCATTGCATTACAAGTAAGTAATATTATGTAAGAAAAAATATCACCTTAATTTTAAGACGTAATGTTGTTTTTAAATTGGGTTTACTCTAATGTGTGATAATCATTAATTCCATCATTACGGGAGCAAAGAAATTTGTCTATTTCATTAATGAATATTAGAGGAGGTGTTGGATTCACTCTATTAAGAGGAAAATAGATGTGTTTTTTCTCAAAGTACGTGTTTGAGCTTGATTATGATAAAAATATCAAGAATCAGTGGATAAATAATGAAAGACAATATACTGGCAATGAATTTCATGTATTATGTAAGCAAAAAGGCATCAAAATATATTTTATCATTGTATATACTCCTAAAAAATGGAGCAATAAAATGGATGAACAAAATTCTTTCGTAAAGAATAATCAATATTGAGAGTAGATGCCTAAATAAGGCCTTTTGGACAAAATTAGTCAATCTCGTATGTAGCACCCCTTTACCGTAGAGTACCCACCGGAACACCCGTAGGTCATTCCAGTACATATTCTACGATAAGAGAACACTACAGACGAACACCACTCTACTCTACATGGCATCACAATAATAAACCAGTAATAAGAAATTGAAACTTTTTAAAACCAAACTGTGTTCCATTTCATATCAT
>JAOQMQ010000196.1:35164644-35203514 GCA_027563845.1 Erythroxylum subrotundum
TGTTGAGAGCAGTACATATTGGTCTACTTTGCGTGCAACGAAGCCCTGAAGATAGGCCAACCATGTCCTCAGTGGTTCTCATGTTGGGTGGCGAGGGCAGTTTGCCTCAACCTAAACTACCAGGATATTTTAATGAGAGAGAGATCAATGACGCAAGTTCCTCATCAGCTAATGAGCTCAGTATTTCATTGTTTCAGGCACGATAATTTAAGGACATTATCATTGTAGTATTCTTTGCAAATTGGAAGCTGTTTTTTGTTTGCTGCTAAAAGTTGCTGTACTTAGATCCTTATAGTGTTTCAACGGTGAACGAGGTTAAGAGTTTCTTCTTTTATGATTGTTGAATTCCCAAGAGAGGCAAAATTTGTATAGGGTGACATTATTCCTTAAAAGAGTAAGTTCTATTCGGTTAAAATAATTCTAACTTTTAATTTTTGTTGCGGTTGTTTTGGATGCTCTTTTACATAAATGAATAAAGTCTTTATGCTTTTTTCATCAATTAAAAAGGAAGCAATAGAACGTAGTGCTTATAGAAAAACTAACTTATAAAAGCTGAATAACAGATACCGTTCGAGTTAATTAAGGACTGAAGATACATTATGAAGCTCGGTGAAATCCCAGCAGCTGGTTTGACCACACTAATTAAGGTTGATGATCACAACTCAATTGTTATAACTTATAGGTAAAAAGTGAATTTCTAGTTCTATCATTCTAATTAAAATATAAATAAGATTTAAATATTTTAAACACTCAAACTTAATCCTAATATTCTAAAATGTTTAATTTAAATCTTAAAATGACGAATCTCTTAATAAAGTTGTACCTCTGTTAATTATATATAGAAAATTTTGTGAAATTATTTAAGGCACGTTACATTGAAAATGAGATTATAATAAATGCAAAGTGAAGATTGGGAGTAAAGTTTATAGAAACAAAAGGATAAAGAAACAAACTTTTTTATTCAGTTTGTATTTTTAATGTAATCATATATTTTTAATTATTATCAAAACATTTTCTAATATTAAAATATTTGTTGATTTTAAAGTTATTTTAATATAAACTATTGTGTAATTGACTATCAAATCTAATAATTATTAATTATTAATTACGTATAAATTTTTTAATATTGTTAAATATTTTTAATTAAATTTGAAATACAAAATATATAAAATTATAAACCATGTAAAAAGTATAAATCCTAAATTTGAAACAAAAAATGCATCATAATTCACAATAAATAAAAAGAGTGATCCATACCTAAAAAAAGAGCTGCAAAATTAGGCACCAACAAAATGCATATATTAATATCGTGTAGAGTCAAACTAAGATATCTAAAAAGAGAGAAACTCTAACTTCTTTTTATTCGCTGTGCATGTTTTATATAGCCTGCCGTTTTCCTTTTCCTTGAGACTATTTTAGTTCATCTATTCCTTTTGGTATAGTTTTTTTTTTACTTTCGTTTTTTTTTTTCTCTTTTAGCAATATGACGAGCCTTTTGCCTCTCTGATGCGTTCCCACCTCTAGCCCTCAACCCCTACTCATCTATCCCACATGACACTAGCCTAACCTCTTTTACGTTAACTCCCTTCAAGCCGCAAACCGTTACTAAATAAGAGGCCATGGCTTCAAGTCTTAGGTAGTTTAACACCTTTGAAACTTCACTTTTATTCTCTTAAGCTTGCAAATGGCAATACAATTATGGCTCCTCCATTTGAGATTTTGAAGGGGAGAACCTCTAAATAGGATATGACTTTGCTTGATTTTTTGGGATGAAAGACCTTCCTTCCCCGTGATGAATGCTTGAGAACATCATTGGAAGCAACAAGGACTAAGAGAACTCCTAGTGAATGAGAAAACCTTATTCCTCTTTAGTTTGGAGTTTGTTGCATAAGTGTTAATGGGCATTTTTATATTAATGTTTGGTACATTATTTGCTAAACTCTTGTCCATTTTATATTTAAATTGTACTAATTAAGAATTATTTGTTTTTAATTTTAGGCACATATTAAATTTGGACAAAGAGAGTAAAAAGTCACAAACTGAAAGCTTTTTACACCTAACAAATTAAATTTGGCTTGGCATAAAAATTTTAAAACAAGAAGATAACTGCGCTAGAAAAGAAGAGAAAAGGAACAAAGCAGTTGGCGGTGGAAAGATTTGTGTGCTGTGTGTGAGGCGTGCAGAAAACACAAAAAAAAAAAAAAAAGGCAAGATAAATGGGCTGCGTTAGTACAAAAGAGGCGGCGCAGGTAGTGAACCAAGAACATATATTGTCGCATCAAAGAAAGAAAGAGCTGGAGAAAAAAAAAAAAAAGAGAAGACGTTGAAGTCAGCTCCAGTCCAAAACTAACGTGACAGCACCATTAAGGAGACTCTCCACTAAAAAGAAGGCAGCTGGTGGACTTAAAAAGAGTTACGTGCAGTGGGTGAAGAGAGGAATGTAGCAGCTGTTTGTTGGAGACTTTGGAGAGTGGGACAAAAGAAAATCAAGCAGCCTCACCGGAAAAATCTGGCAATTTCACGTTTTGGCAGCTAGGAAAGAGAGCATGTTAGCTGTTGGAGAGCTAGAGAACTACGTTAGCTAGAAGAGCATGAAAGGGAGGGAAGCTCATGGACTCGACATTCACGTTACACCACAAGAGAAAGACCCGTTAACACCCCCCTCTCTTAAGACTTTCCACACATAATGCAGCCTTCAAAAAACTATTACTCCATACACATATGGAAAAAAGACACGTTAGCTGGAAGCTGGAGGAAAGTTGAAGACGTTGGAGCATGAAATAAGATTGATGTGTGGACTGAAGCTACAACCACTCACTAACGATCAAAGAGCTGGTGGCAGCATATTAAAAAACACATGAAGAAGCTGGTGGTTTAGGAGACTAACGCATCAGCTGGTGGTGACAGCCCTCACTCATCACAAAAGAACAACGTTAGTGGCTGGTGGAGGACAGAACGAAACAGCTAGTGGAAGCATCCAGTGAAGCAGCAACGTTGAAGCATGAATGCGTGAGAGTTGAAGCAGCTGAAGGTGTCACTTATTCCACTCACCAAAGACGTTAGTTGGATGGATAATAAAGAAGCCATTAGCAGTTGTGGTAATGAAGATGTGACAGCTGAAACGTTGATGCTTGGCTTAGTGATCAGCTGAGAAGACAACATTGTAGCAGGTGGAAACAACTCGAGGGAGATCACGTTAGTAGCTGGGAGTTGAAGAAGAACACACGTTGAAGCAAAAGAAGCAGCTGGTTGGGTGAAAAAAAAATAACAACGTCGGTAGCTGGAAAAAGAGAGTGGAGCTGGTGGTTAGTTGGAGAACACGTTGCTGTTGGGTTAGTTGGAGAGATGGAGAAAACGTTACAGCCCTTACTCAACACTCTTCACTCACGATGACAAGCAGCTGATGGTATACTTAGAGTTGGTGGCAAGAAAAAGTGACAGATGGTGGCAACAAAAGCAAGTCTTCATGTGCGTGAACAGAAGAAAAAAAGCATGAAAAGAGTTTGTATGGTGGAAGGAGCCAATCCATCATTGACGTAGAGCCCCACAAAACCATTATTCTCCACCAACGTTGCATCATAAGGGTGTTTTGTTTTGATTTGTTTAATTTATTTTACTGCCTTATTTATTTTATTTGTGTGGATTTAATCAATGCAAACATATATTAAGACCATGATTTATGTTACATTGATAAATATGTGTGAGTAAATTTTTCTTTTCGGTTAAGGTTAAGATTGATTTTGGATTAGGATAATTTTTGTGGTATTGATTTTTGCTTGATTGAATGCATATTAGTCTTAATTTAGCTTGATCACCTAGATTAAGACCTTAGATGATTGAATGTCACAACCAATGGGATTTAATTTGTCGGAAAATTAATCAAGCGACATACTGCTTGAAACTAAAGAGTAGACCAACCTTAGGATCTTGTGCGAGGATACCTAGGATTAACGAACTTAATTTTAGGCTTCTTGTATTTAATGCCTTTTATTCCGAATTATCTATGGACCAAGTGGTAACTCGGATTTAGAAGAGAAGGAATTCCCATGAACATTAGGTTTGACTTGCTTAAGTGAAATATTTCCTAAATCAATCCACCATTATAATTTATTTTTATTGTCCAATCCAATTGAAATCTGATACCTTAACCGATTTTTGTCATTTGATTTAATCTAGTCGTTTTAATTCATACCTTGCATTTGTCATATTTTCTTGATTTGTTTACTTTATTTTATTTTATTTTCAAATCAATCAATTCTTGATCGTCTGAGAAATTTTTCATCGTTTAAGTTAATTGTCTTGCGTGTTGGAATTTTTCCCTTGGGTACGATATCCGGTTCTTACCGATTTATATTACTTGTCGATGGGGTGCACTTGCCTCTAATTGGTCTAGATAGAATTTAATTTATATTGTTCTGTTTAGACCGCAATAATAAGCACAAAAATTATTAAAGTTTTAGCCACCAATCATCATGCCAAAAAATCCACAAACATACAACCTAAATAAACTCATGATGGAATCAATTTAAAAATAAAGAACCAAAGCTCTCCAAACTCTTTTGCGTGGTTGCTTCCTTGGCAATGAATGGCTGTATTGTTGGGCGAATGGAGGCTGGAAAATTGGTGAAGACTCTTGGTTGCGCCCTTCAAGTCTAGAGGCTTTTGGATTCAGCTTGATGAGGATTGGAGTTGCTGGAAAGATGAACGAAGACTTGTATATTGATGTGGAGATGCCGTGATTGATTGTAAGAAGAGTGGGTGTGTGGGCTAGAAATTGGAGGTGCGGAGTCAAGAATGGTGGCTGTCTTGTTGTGTGTATTTTGTGAAAAATAGAGGCTGAATGGAAGCTTGTCATATGAAAGTTTGGTGGCTGCTTTTGTGGAAGGATATGTTGGTGTGCTTGGTGATGATGGAAGGTAGCTTGGTTAGTCTAAAATGGGGGCTTTGACTTTTGAATTAATTGAAGGAAGATTAAGATTCAACAAAGGCTGCTTTGTCTTGTGGTGCATAATTTGTGGAAAATGGAGGCTGCTACTTACTTGAAATGCATGGTGTGCTGGTCAATAAAAGCTGCATTCTCTTGAATAAAATGAGGCAATCCTTTGTTTTGTCTTGGATGATAGCTGTGGAATGGACTTTTCAAGGTATATTTCGACAGTGCATAAAAATCAAATGGTAATGACTTAGGAGGTCAACTTTTATTAGTATCTTCGTCTTTGAGTTAGCTTCGATATGAGACTTGAATCACGGGATTTCGCCATCTGAGTCAAAAGTTATGGCCAAAATATCATCGATAGGTCATTCTGGCGCTAAAAAAATGACGTAAATTTCGTTAATTTATTGCTCTTAAATTCTAGCTTCGAAAAATCTGCAATTGGTCCCAAAAAATCCTCCAATGAGTCAAGAATTTAAGTATAAAATTTAAGAATTTTTGGCTAAACCAATCTTGAGATAAAAATCCCACAATGACTAGAGGTCAAGTATGCCAAAAACTCAAAAACAGTGCAATTCAAGTCTATTTGTTTCATTTATGCATTTTATGTCAACGGACCTCGAATAATGCTAAAACATGATAAACCAACCATAAATGAACATAAAATGAATGTAAATGACTCTGAATTAAGTCCTAAACATATATGAAAATATGAGTGTATCAGGGTCCGATAACAAATATATTTCGAATGTGAATGTGAAAGCATGTGATTGATTGAGAATATGATAATGTAAAGCATTGTAATGCATGAATGCATGAAAGATAAGGGTGGTTGTGACCAAAGTCACCAGTATAAAGAGCTTAAAGCTCAGACTGTGATCAGAGCCTCAGGCTCAGTTTTGAATGTACCCGGTATCCACTAAGAAATATGGGACATTATCTGATACAACTCGGTATCCACTAAGGGATATGGGCTAGTAAAAAGGCACTCGGTCACAACGACAATAATAAATGAAAGTGAATCTCACGTGCATTACATTTATGATTGATATGTGTATTTTGTATGAATGAAATGTTCGGTATGATTGTTCTGAAAGTGATATGTGATGCTTTATGCAAAAATGAAAAGATGTGAATTATGTGTTACATGTGTGATGTGTTGCATGAATTGAGTAAACCATCGATAATGGTTTCTTCATTGAGTTCGTAAAACTCATCAAAATTGCAATGTTGATTTTTCATAACCGAGAGACGACTTTAGCTACTGAGAGATGCTACAAAAAGTATAGTCTTGTACTTTTGGGAAGAAGAAGAAATGGCTCAAAGGTCAGTCAGCTGGGATTGGAAAGATTAGATAGACTTTTTGTGTAATTTCCTCTTTCATGTAGTATATTTTGTATTATGATATGATGATGTACATGTATGGGTCTTTAAAAGCTACCATGTAAATACGTTCGGATTTATGAAATGAATTGAGGAAATTTTGGTTTTAAAATATTGTGACTTTCTTAATGATGTCTTATAAGAAAATAAAGATAGATGATGCCATGTTAAATGATTGTAGTGACTGCTCTAACGCGCCATTATCATAGGTTATATACTAGAATGTCCTCCAAGTGTTTCGATACGTACCTTATGGTAACAGTGCGCTACAATCACCACCATCATCACCATCATTATTGTTACTATTATCAACACTTGTACAAGCACTTCCACTACAACTTGCTTCCTTTCGTTTGCCATGATAAAGCCATGGAGTATAGAATTTATCTATGCCTTATATTAGCAAGTGATTATATACCACATCTTGACTTTGAATGTCGACATTTAAGCAACCTAAGCATGGACAACGAATACGACATTCATCACCCGTTTGATCTTTTACAAACTGCATGAAAATTTTAACTCCTTCTAAGAATTTAGTGTACCATTTCTGATGAAATATCCAATTTTCGTCCATCTAGCTATACAATTGAAAGTAAATAACTTAATTAATAAATGCAATCTTGGGTCTTTATGACATTTGAATTAGTCACATTGAAGTTCAAGTCTTTATGTTTGAATTTATGGAAACACTATGGTACGTGACATTGTTACACCATATGAATCGAGAAAGTAAGTTCTCACTATGACTCCTAGGCTCGTGGAATTTTTCACCGATAAGCCTCATGGGAGTTGTATAATAGGTTTCTAACCTATATAATATCCTAAGGGTTTATTATGTAAAGGATTGTCATTCCCATAACATGAATTTAATGTTAATACTAAGTTTGAATCAATCACATTAAAGTTCAACTCTTTATGTTTCAATTTAAGGAAACAATATAGTACATGACATTGCTACACCATATGAATCAAGAAAGTAAGTTTTAGTTGTCACTCCTAGGCTAGTGGAATTTTTCACCGATAAGCCACATGGGAGTTGCATCACGAGTTTCCAGCCTATATATCATCCTAGAGGTTTATTATGTAAAGGATTGTCATTCCCATTACGTGAATTTCTAATGTTAATAATAAGTTTGAATCAATCACATTAAAGTTCAAGTCTTTATGTTTCAATTTAAGGAAACACTATGGTACGTGGCATTGTTAGACTATATGAATTGAGAAAGCAAGTTCTCGCTATGACCCCTAAACTCATGAAATTTTTCACCGATAAGCCTTATGGGAGTTGCGTCATGGGTTTCCAACCTATATACCATCTTAGGGATTTACTATGCAAAGGATTGTCATTCCCATTACGTGAATTTCTAATGTTAATTCTAAGTTTGAATTAACCACATTGAACAATGCCCAAACATAAATACTTAGACTATGAAACCCCAGCCTAAAAACTCATCAACCATTCTTAGAAATAAAATTGTAAATAACAACATAAAACCCATCACATTGTAAACATTACTTAGTTTAATGACTTATCTTGATAAACAAACAACCGCAAACTATGAAGAAGATAGATGAGGTTGGAGGATTATCGATGCTCTTTAACATAGAACACGGCCTGCAAAAAAGATAATAAACAATTAGCTAATTTTTGATAAGTTTTTAATTGAGCTCAAGTACAGATATGTAATCACTTTAAGTTGTGTGTTGCATATTTTTTTTCCTTGTATTAACGTTTTCATATCCTACAACTTATAATATACTTCGTTTTGTGTATTCATAAATTTGAATCGAATGAAAAAACAACAAAAGATATTATACTCTTAATCCTCAATCATGTTTAAAAAGATATTCTACTATTAATCCTCAATCTTGTTCTTACTTATGTAGAGGGTGTTAGAAAGATAAATACCACAAGACTTAAAATTTTTAACATTGAGTCAAAGCGTTAAGGATTTTAAAAGGCTATATAAGAAAACAAGGATAATTCTTAAAGAAAATAAAACTTAAAGTTCTAAATTTTTGGAGAGAATTTTAGGCATTGAAAATGGAAAACCATCAAAGAATATGGTGGCAAAATTATGAAAGTTGTAAATCAATTTAGCCTACTTAGGAAATTCTTGAAGGATAGGAGAATTGTTCACAAGGTTTTCGATACTATTCCGAAGAAGTTTGAAACCAAGATTTTAGCTTTATAGGAATCCAAAGATACGATACAAATCAAAATACTAGAGCTCATAAACTTTCTTTAAGCTCAAGAATAAAGGACAGTGCTAGGTTGACAAGAAAATATCAAAGGAGCCTTCTAGGTGAATACTAGACCTAACCAAGTTAGCACAACTTATATAGAAGGAAAGAAGAAGAATGGAAAAAAAAGTTGGTAAAGAAAGGAGGTCAATATATTGGAGGGTAAAAGGAAAGCAAGTTTGAGACTTATCCCCACTATAACAAGACAAATCATACTCTTAACTATTCTAGTTTAGGTCTAATGTGAAGTTTAAGGCTTGTAAACATATGGGCATATTGAAAAGGTGACCAAGCTAAGATATTAGAGGATGATGATCAAGAAGCTGAAGAAAATATTTTCATATTATTGCTTTGCTTACTTGCACTAACAGATATTGTTGGTTGGTGGACTTTGGATGTGCATACCATATGGCACATGATAAGTGTCTTTTTAAAGTTCTTGATAGGAGCTTTTAAAGAAAAGTTAAAATATGCAATGATGCTCTCTCAAAGGTAAAAGAAAAAGGATCAATTATTGTGCTCGCTTCGACAGGTATCAAGCAAATAATTAACGTACTTTTAGTTTCTAGCTTTGATTAAAATTTGTTAAGTGTTAGTAAGTTGATATGCTATAAACTTTTCAAATGGTGAATGTGTGATAATGGATGTTAAAGGAGCTTGATTGATGAAAGTTTACATAAAGAATTAACTTTTCCTAATTATTAAAATGTTAATGTTAACTTTATTAGATAATAATGCCATTAATTTTGCCAAATTTGCTTCTATTAATGAGTCATTGTTATGGTAAAATAGATTGGGGCATATAAGTCTCTGTACATTTAATAAAATGAATGAGAATGATGATATGTAAGGTCTTATTTTGTAAGTCAATAAAACTAAAGAAAAGTGTCAAGCATGACAACTTGAGAAGTAAGCAAGATTTCCTTTCAGAAATACTTCTTAAAAAGTTAAAGAGGGGTTGGAACTACTTCACTTTGATGTATATGAACATGAGTGAGGTCCCATTAAATGAAAACAAATTTTAGGCATATTCATTGATAATTATAATAAGTATAGCTACATTGCTTTCTTGAAGTACAAATGTGAATTGTTTGAAGAATTATTAAAGTTAAAGGATAGAAAATGTATATTTAACCCTAAAATTTTCACTAAAGGTTAGGCTAGAACCTAACATTTTAGAGTGTTCAATAAACTCTAACATTTCAAGAATGTTTATAACATTAACAGTATGACCTGTATATTTTTTCATTTCTTGAATGTTATAAACTTGACAAATTAATCCTAACATTAAAATGCAAATCCTATGTTTTCCCTTCTATCACTAACATTAGGCCATTTCCATGATAAATCCACTTATAGACAACCTAAAAATACGCAATGAATGCATATATAATCATCGGTGTAAAAGGAACATAACACCTTCAAATAGACATATTAGGAAGCATAAATCAATCCAAATAAAAAAGACCCACAACTTACCTAGACAGACAATCACAACGACGACGACGGGAGAAAATAGAAACACGCAAAACTCAGAAGATAGAAGGTTATACAGTTGGGAGAAAAGGAAGAAAAGATGTGTGCGAGAAAGTGGGAAAAATTGGGCAAGGGGGTCGGGTTTGTTAGTTTTACAAAGTCTCGAGCAACATCGTTTGTCGTTAAACAAATGACGTTGTTTCCTTTTTTTTTTAAATGACACAACATTTGGCGATGCTTTCCAAAAATGTTGCCAAATGTATACAGAAGGGGGGTTTGAGTACCATTATAATGTTATAAAAATGAAGTTGTTTGTCGTTGAAAAGATGACATCGTTTTCCTCTAAACTTGCTTAAGTTTGTACCATTTAGCAATGAATTACGAAATTCATGGCCAAATGTTCGACAATAGGCAACAATTTTGCATAATCGTCACTAATAATTACTTTTTTTACATTTTTGGTATTTTTTCAAATTTAACATATTTATAAAATTGTAAACAATTTATAGTTTTTTTAGACCACATCAAATTTTCATATCATATATATTAGAATTTAACAAACTAAAACTATAAATAAATATAATATGCATTCATATATAAAATTTTGTTTTTTGTTTATAAATATCTTCAATTACATTGTTGTTAAATGAATTTAGTTTTATCCTTACAATCATTGTTAATAAAATTAAATTGGTAGCTGTATATTTGGCTTCCAATTTAGAAATCGTCGCCAATACTAAATTTTTTTAAATATAGCATAAACGTAAATTACCATAGAAATTATATATAATAAATACAGATTTATGATACCACATAAAATTATGAAATCATATATGTTAAAGAAATTAATAAAAATATATATGAAATTTTTTCACTAAATTTATTTGTACACTTATACAATGATTGTATTATTGTTAAAAATATTAATGATTAAGAAAAGTAGTTAATAAAAATTTGATATTTTGATCTTATTAACATTAAAATTGTGATTCGTCAGCAATATATTGAAAAGGTAGCCAAAAGTCCCATATGTTATTTTTAATTAAATTTCTATTATTATTATTATTATTATTATTGTTATTATTATTATCATCGTCGTCGTCGTCGTCGTCGTATATATCGTAAACCATATAATGTTATATGAAAGTATAAATAATAATTGTAACTAGTTTAATGATTTATGAATTATTACATAATTTATAAATTTTCTCATATCTTACTTATGTAATATATATTACTCTATTTAATAATAATTATCTATTTATCATATAAAAATCCATACCTTAACATATAATTAATATATTATATATAATTATGTTAGCCAAAGGTGAACTGAAATGGTAATGGCAAAGTATTTAGTGATGGGTTCTTGAATCCTCACCAAATGGTTTATTTTGAAAACGACATTGTTTATCTTAACAACAAACAATGTCGTTTTCTACTAGGTTATTAAACAAAAACCAAGTTGTCTTCATTTTCGTGTTAACCATTGTATATTCTCTTCATAATCGATTGTAGAAGCGTCATCTCGTCTTTTGTAGTCGATTTTGTGGTCCTCACCGTTGATGAAGCATCGTGTGTTGCATTGGTACATATTGTTATTCTTTTCTGTTACCAAGAACCTTCTGATTGTGCTATGTTTTTCTACTATGTCCCAAAGTTAATGTGGGTTTTGTGTTCTGCAATCGGTGTTTTGATTTCCATTTTTGTTTATGATTGGAAGACAGTGAATTGTGTTTCTGTATTGGAAATTTTTTTGTAGATGCTTTCTTTCCCAACCTCTGGTTATTATTTGAGGAAACCCTTATAACTATTTGATGGAAGGCCTGTTAGAGAGTCAAGGCACAATTTGCAACAGATGTTTGTGTAAAACATTTACCATGTGATTCCTTTTACACCAATTATGTACCACTACTAAAAAGTAGTTCTTTGACTTATTATTGACAAACTAACATAACTTATCACATTGACATGGAATGCAGATAGTTTCCTACGCATCAGTTCTTTCCATCAACAAGTCATTTGTGGGATTTAATTACCGAACAAATTTTATTTAACATAGTAATTTTATGATATATTGAATTTTCATAATTAGATTGTTTAACATCAATTCATCGAAGAATGTTGACGTGACAATTAGTTTCTGATGGCAAAAATGAGCTCCGATGGGAAGAATGTAGGAAAATTCTACCTAGTGTAGAAAAAATTGGCGCAAATATTTCGTCATCATACACTAAACATCGCTTGCCTTCTATGGTTGATCTTCTTCTTCAAGATTTTTAGTATCATCTTAATTTCCTCTCTTCCTTAATTATTTGTATCTTATTTGCATCATAGTGAGCTATTAGATGAACGTTTGATTATATATATATATATATTATTTATTGTGTAAAGCTTACTTCAATCTTTCAAGAGAACATAGATGAAAATGGAAACGATGGCAATATCCCGAGGGCTGGTACAACATTAGGGCAATTGGTTGTTTTTGGTCAATCGTCGGTTCCAATGACTATGTCTGCTTAATCAGGTATGAATGTGTTCGAATTTGGCTTCGTAATATAGTTTCACTTAACTAACTATTTAAGCTTCATACTAATTATGTCTTAGGTCAAACGCATCACACTGACAATTCATCCAATTCAGTGATCCATGCAGCATCTAGGGATTCATTCGCTGTATCCTTTACAAGTTTAGCTATAGCTAAGAAGTTGTTGGAAGAAGGTGTCAATAACCCAAAACCTAAGGGAAGATCTTTGATGTTTTCAATTGATGCTTTCAAACGTGCAAGGATCTTTCTTGGGAATCCATGAACTCATTTACCTTTACCGACTCTCATGTCACTTAGAATTTAAAAAAATAATTGTTTTGTTTCCTTTTTGATGGAATAAGCGTGAAACTTTATTTATTGTTATGTCTGTAAGAATTTTAGAAGCAACCTCTCTACTAGTTATGGATAAGGATGCGTACTATTGGATCTCCCAGACCCTACGCATTAGTGAGATTCATACTGGGTATTGATTTTGTTGTTCTTGTTCTTATATATTATTTTATGTCTGTAAGAATTGTTAAACTTCTAATGACAATCTTTTACTAATTAACTGCATTCATTATTATATTATATTGCTTACTATTTTCAATTTTTATGTATTGTTATTTTATTGTTAATAAATATTAATGATTAAGAATAATAGACAACTTAAAATTATTAAATTTTAATCTCATCAATATGTTAAATTTTAGGTATGTTTATCTTTTAATTTCCAAAATGAAAATTTATAAAGTTTTTATGCATTAACTATTTATTTTAACAAATTTGAAAAGAAAATATTAGTAAAAAATATGAAAAATCATATGTAAATGTCAATTATAATTAACCGTAGAATAATTAAGCACACTTATTATTAAAAATTAATATTATTAATATTTATTTATTTAATCTACATTTTTATGACGATTTAAAGGTTTAGTTGCCAAAAGTCGACATCCGGTGATGAATTGGCATTTTATCGCAAAAAGTTTGAATACTTACCGATTTTTTATGTAGTCATTGTGGTCATGTGTTCGAAGGATGGTAGAGAGACGAAGAGAAGAAATTGTCGTCAAATAACTCACGTTTTTGACAATTTACATAGACGTGACTAAATTTGAGGCTTTTTGGTGAAGATTTCGTCGAAAACAAAAAAGTAGATAATATTATTGTGCATCCAATCAAAATCTGACATAAGGATTATGAAACCACTGAAAAATACATTTCTCAAAGAAAACTGTGCTGTTGCATGGTTACGTAGATGGACATCCCTGATCTAACGCAACTCGCTGACAGGTGACAGCTTACTTCAATCATCATTCTGCATAAATCTACTTAATACGTGACCTTCATTTCGAGGTCCAAGTGGCCGCCTGCTGTCAATCTCGAAATTAATATCGGAAAATCACGTCTGTGGTATATAATTTACCAATTTCCCCGTATTATTATAGTCACAATCTCATATTTATAATTGTATATTCTTGGTATACAATAGAAGTCAACAAGTTCTACGTGTTCAGGTTTACAGATAACTCCTACCTTGTAAAAGTCGGAACATGAATCTTCAAAGTCTTGTTCCCTTGTTGCCATATAATTAAATAAAAATATTGTTTATTGAGAAAAAGAAACAAGCCAATAAATAAAAGACACGATTAACTTTAACACGGAGACGTAGCTTCCTTCCCAATTTGTTATTATATATCTCTCACTATCGACCGTGAATTTTGGTAAGAACATTGGTCCACTTTTATCACAAGGCTGCTGCCAGATATTCGGATTTCGGAACATCCTTCATGGATGTTATTTCTGCTGTTCTGTGTTCCTGTTTCCTGCTAATAAATGCAGCAGTTTCAAACAAAATTGATTCCATAGATACAACTCAAGTTCTTCGAGACGGTGACACAATGGTTTCGGAAGGTGGAAGCTTTTTTTTAGGATTTTTCAGAGCAGGAAGTTCCAAGTACAGGTACTTGGGCATTTGGTACAACAAAGTTACTGTTTTAACCGTAGTTTGGGTTGCCAACAGAGTCACCCCTCTCACAGACACTTCAGGTACCCTGAGAGTTACCAGCCAGTCTGGTCTGGTGCTGTTCGATAGAAATATTTCAATTTGGTCTTCCAGTCTATCAGCTTCAGCTTCGTTTCCTGTTGCACAACTTTTGGACTCAGGCAATCTAGTTGTAAAAGATGAGGCTAATAACAACCCGCAAAATGTATTGTGGCAGAGTTTTGACAATCCTGGCAACACACTCCTGCCCGGTATGAAACTCGGGAAGGATAGAAAAACAGGCCTGAATTTGTACTTGTCCTCGTGGAAGACACCTGCTGATCCTTCTCCAGGAAATTTCACTTATGGATTTGATACTGCGGGATATCCTGAATTGCTTGTTAAAGAGAATTCAATTATTCAATATCGACTAGGTCCATGGAATGGCCTGCGGTTCAGCGGTACACCTCAATTGAAACCAAATCCCATGTACACGTACGAATATGAAAACGATGAGAAGGATATATCTTTTGGCTATCAACTCCTCAACAGTTCACTTCCCTCCAGGGTCATCTTACATGTAGATGGTCTTATTCAAAGGTATACATGGATTGATCGGACAGGGGAATGGGAGCTTTATCGCAACGCACAAATTGATGATTGCGACAAGTATGCATTATGTGGGGCATATGGTAGCTGCAACATCGACAACAGCCCAATCTGTGGTTGTTTGACAGGATTTATGCCAAATATTTCACGTGAATGGGACAACTTGGACTGGAATAGTGGTTGTGTCAGGAAGAATCCACTAAATTGCTACGGAGATGGATTCTTAGACTATAGTGGAATCAAGTTGCCAGATACTGGAAGATCATGGTACAATAGAAGTATGAGTCTTGAGGAGTGTGAGAGCAAATGCCTGCGAGACTGTTCATGTACTGCTTACTCAAATTTGAACATTAGTGGAGAAAGAAGTGGGTGTTTATTATGGTTTGGTGACCTTCTTGACATGAGACAATTAGGTGAAGATGGCCAAGATATTTATATCAGGATGACTGCATCGGACATAGGTATGATTCTGAAGCTTTCTTGGAACTAAAAGGAAAGGCCAAAAATGATCTCTTTTCTCTGGCAATTGAACGACAACTAATCTTGAATAATGAATTGTTTGTTTTCACAATTTCCATGCAAGTAGGCGGCAGTGGTAATGGGGACAGTAATACTAAATCCAAGCACATGAAGATTCTGTTAAGCTCTGCCTTAATATCGCTCCTAGGTCTCGCCTTGGTCTTGTATGCTTGGAAAAAGAAGCGCCAGAAAGACGGTGCGTTAATAATTTCATGAAATTGTATCTACTGCATTCTGCTTTCGATTTTCAGGCCAAGTAACTAATGCACTCATTCTAGTTTTGTTTTTCTGGAGCAAGCTCAGATCTTCAAGTAAGAAATTCAAAAAAGGAAGATCTAGAATTGCCATTGTTTGATCTGGGTACCATTAATTTTGCAACCAATCACTTTTCTGCTAACAATAAACTTGGAGAAGGGGGTTTTGGACCCGTATATAAGGTTGGTTCTTAATGGATTTCTAAATTCACAGCCAAAGATTCTCTCTAGATTATATTATTTCTGGCACCTACTTTCATAGATTAAACAATGACCTGTTTCCATCAAACCAAAAACATTCACAAGATACGATTGCTCGTTAAATTTATAGGGAAGGATGAAAGATGGACAAGAAGTTGCTGTGAAGAGACTTTCCAGGAATTCAACACAAGGGCAGACTGAGTTCATGAATGAAGTAACGCATATTGCAAAACTTCAACATAGGAATCTGGTGAAGATTCTAGGATGCTGCATTCAAGCAAACGAAAAGATGCTGATCTATGAGTACATGCCTAACAAAAGCCTGGACTTCATTATCTTTGGTTTGAATCTCTAAAATCCCATAGCATTTCCTTTTCTGTTAATTTGAGTGGTGCGATAGTTCATAAATACTACGGCATAGGCTAAAGAAGTGCTTTTTTATTTGATCCATTATTTACAATACATCCAAGTTCTTAATAGCGCATTTCCTCTCCAATTTCTGTGCTTCCTTAAAGTTCAAATTTCAGAATATAAAAAGAGCGAAAAATATATTAAGTTAGCCCAAACATTTGGCAGATCATGAGCAGAGCAGGCTACTTGATTGGCCAAAGCGGTACAACATAATCAACGGGATCGCTCGTGGACTTCTTTATCTTCATCAAGATTCAAGGCTCAGAATAATTCATAGAGATCTAAAAGCTGGAAATATATTATTAGACTCCGAAATGAACGCCAAAATCTCTGACTTTGGCCTTGCAAGAAGTTTCACTGGAAATGAAAGTGAGGCAAATACAAATAAGGTGGCGGGTACATAGTAAGTGTCTCTGAAAACCTCTAGTTTATGTGACAATCTAGTTTCGTAAGTAGTAGCTGGGAGATAACTGTTAAGATTTCTGGCAGTGGTTACATGTCACCAGAGTATGCAGTCGCTGGGCTCTACTCAGTGAAGTCAGACGTGTTTAGCTTTGGTGTTATGGTGCTCGAGATTGTAAGTGGCAAGCGAAACAGAGGATTCTGTGATTCACAGCACCATCTTAGCTTGCTTGCCCATGTAAGTGTCACATTAATAAGAATTTTCTTGTTTCCTGACACTGTAAAAGCTAATTATTTCCAACTATCAGGCCTGGAGGTTGCATACAGAAGGGAGGCCATCAGAGATTACAGCTGAATCACTGAGAGATACCTGTGACCCTTCTGAGGCCCTGAGATCAATTCACATTGGTCTCCTTTGTGTTCAACGAGACCCAGACGACAGGCCAAGTATGTCGTCTGTTGTCCTGATGTTGGGAGGGGAAGGTGTCTTACCTCAACCTAAAGAACCAGGTTTCTTCTGCGGAAGGGATGTTACGGCCTTTAATACTACTCCAAGTAACCACAAGCCTTGCTGTTCCGCAAATGAACTATCACTCACAGCAATTGTGGCACGATAAAAACATATCAACAGTTGCAACCTTAGTTTTACTTCTTAGTTATTCCCCATCACTTCCCTTCTGTAAGCTGTATTTATATACCGGAGAAGTGCAAAACTGACCACCTTAAAGGGAAACGCAAGGATTGCATGTAAGGCATAACACGAGCCTTAGTTACACGTTAAGATCAAATGTGAAAGTGAATAAACGAAGAAAATGCGAAAAATACATGTTTTGCTTTCCATAACTTCGCACGAGCTTTTTAACGCCAAAACGTTCAAACTTTCTCATCGACCTTTATGAAAGTTGATTAACTAGATGTTGTTAACGTCTTTCTGCGTCTTCTTAACATATGAACCTCTTAATGGGTCAAAGAATCCGAATGTTCACAACTTACTTAAGCAGAAGTAGGAGACTTTAGCAACTATATATAGTAACCGTATTGAGCTTCCCGATCATAAGTCCAGTGCATGTCTGACCTACACTGATTAGGATTCATTTCTTCATTGGACTCAGTTCATTAAAACAAATCCTTTATTGAGTTGCTTTGCTATCTTTAATTGGATTAGATTTGATTCGCTTAACTATAAATTTATTAAAATTGTAATTAATTGTTGTCCAATATTTGAAAAATTACTAACATTCTCGCCTTTGGATAATAATTAATTATAGTAGTTGTAAGAATAATAAAACCAGTAAGAGCGGTTAAGCCAAATCAATTTATAAGTTGACCAAGTTAAAAAATTATTTGATCCAAAGATAATAAAAGTCCATTATTTTGTCCCTTAAGATTGTCGATACCAAAAAATATCAAATGCATGTATTATATGTGACACAAATCTAATACAATCATGCATATCTAATACCTCCTTAACATGAATGAGAAAATGGAGTGTGGCAAATTAGGTTGGTACCTGTATGATCTTAAACGTATCATCTTTCTATTTGTAGGTCTCAATTTCTCTGAACTTTATGCTAAAGAGCATTAGAGAAATTTGTTTTCTCTTACTGAATGCTAAACTGCATTAAAGAAAAGCCTTATGGGATTAAACGCTTATCCATAGATTTATATGTATCTGTATGTGTCTTAATGATATAGGCTTAAGGTCAATCCGTATATATAGGCCCAACAACCTTCAAAATGCTGAAAATCGATATAAATCTTAAGACTTTCACTTGTATTATGATAATATATAACATGTATGACTGAGAGCAAAATGATGATTGTCTATATTGATAAAATGTACTGTCATGATACATTAAAAACTGTATAAATGTATAAGTAGCAAACACAGTGATCCCTAACTAATAGTATCTAAGGACTTTAATATACCCATACTATATACATGTCTCTCAAAAACTAGTGGGCGAAGTTCTTTAGTTAAAGGATTAGAAAGCATATCCTTAGTTCTCAAATGCTCCACCTCAATGTCATCTTTTTGTATTAATTACCTTATGGTCAAACACTTGACCTCCAAATGCTTTGTGATGTTCTTATATTGTTGTTACTAAACAACATAGCAAAAAGATTATCATAATATAACTAAATAAGTCTAGCCCTTAAATCAACTACAGACAACTCAAAAAATAAGTTCCTGGGCTAAACTGCTTGTGTAGCAGCCCTATAGCATGCCACAAACTCTGCATGAATAGTCGAGGAAGTCACTAGTGTTTGCTTGACACTCTTCCACAATATTGCTCCATTTGCTACCATAAAAGCATATCCTAATGTGGGCTTTCTGTCATTCGAAAACATAACAAAATCTGAATATGTATACCCTATAAGGTTTAGATTGTTGACCCTTTTGAATGTCAACATATAATCCTTAGTTCCCCTTAAATATCTCAACACTCTTTTAACTGCATTCTAGTGGTCTATTCCTGGGTTAGTTGGATATCTACTTAGTAGTCCAACTGCAATTGCAATGTCTAGTTTACACGCATACATCAGGCTACCAATAACACTAAAATAAGGCACATTCTTTATAGCCTCTCTTTGTATCATTCTTTGGATGTTGTGCCAAAGGAATCTCCCACATAAGAAATAGGTGCTATAACAGGTTTACAATAAGCCATATTAAACCTTTGTAGCACTCGCTTAATGTATGCACTCTACAAGAGGCCCAATAAATGTTGAGACCTATCCCGGTGAATTTGAATACCTAGGATAAAAGATGTTTCGCCATGTTCTTCCATGTTAAAGTACTTGGCCAAAATTGCTTAACCTCATGCAACATAGTCAAGTCATTTGATGTGAGCAAGGTATCATCCACATACAAAAGTAGAAAGATAACTTTTCTCCCCCTGACCTTGTAATATAAACATTTTTCAACTTTGTTTTCTACAAAGCTAAAAGAGGTAACAACATCGTCAAACATAAGGTACCACTATCTGGAACCTTGTTTCAAACTATATACTGATTTTCTCAATTTGCAATCATTGTCAGGCTTTTCTTGATCCTGAAATCCTTTAGGTTGTTCCATATAGACTACCTTACAGTGGTCTCCATTAAAAAAAGCGATTTTAACATCCATCTAATATAGCTCCATATCATAATAAGCTACTATTGTCATAACCACTCTGAATGCATCCTTAGAGGATGTTAGAGAAAGGATAACATTAAAATCAATCCCTTCTCTTTGAGTGAACTTTCTGGCAACCAACCAAGCTTTAAACCGCTCAACTTTACGCTGAGAGTCCTTTTTGTTCTTGAAAAGCCATTTAAATTTGATAGGTTTGCAATTTTAAGGTAAATCAACAAGCTCTCATACCTTCTTATACTTTATGGAATGTGTCTCATCTTTCATTGCATCCCACCACAAATTTGCAGAGGGTCCAGAAGTAGCTTGTAAAAAAGTAACTAGATTGACAACATATCCAATATCATAGTCTTGTTCACCTAAATAGACTATGTAATTAGATGAAATAATAGGTCTTCTCACTCTAGTGGATCTTTTCAACTGAACTAGTTCTTGCACTTTAAGAACCTTAGTTTGTACAGTTATGAGATCCTAACCTTGATCTGCTGATTCTGGCTCTATGAGTGATGGATATGAAATAACTGTAGTATTTGTCTTGCTGTCATTTAAAGGGTGAGAAGGACCACCCTCATTATAGACATACTCCATAAACTTAGTTTCTTGTATCTCTATAATTATAGACCCTCCTTTTCTACAATAAAATTTATATTCCTTAGAGTGGTTGGGATATCCAACAAAATAACAACCAGTGGAAATAAAAATGTAATTTATTTTCATAAGGAATATATAAATATACCTCAGTAGGGAAACCTTAAACACAAGGCTATATAAGGCATTCTTTATGCTTCACCCTAAAGGTAATAAGTTCAATTACTCTCGCTTTACATTGACCTCATCATATATGTTTGGGTGCAATTATGCCTTTCGGTTACACTGTTTTGCTTAGGACCATTTGGCATAGTGAACTAACTAACCATCCACATGATTCCACATATTTGACAAATAGACCCTTTTCTTGTCCTAAAACCCTATGTTTGTCATAGTATTCAACTCTACAGCCAAATCAAACAATCTTAATGGACCTTCCCAATTGGTTCTTAATTTTAGCCTTAAAGATCTTGAACTTCTTAAGAACTTCATATTTTTCTTTAAGTAAGAACACTTATCATAAAAGTAATGTACTATGGAACATTAGAGCCAATGGGAATGCAAAAGGAGCAAAGGTTTCTTCATAGATTTAAGGATGCATTTAGGAAAATTTCTTAATTATAATGATAATTAAAATGGAAGTTGAAAGATTTAAACGAGTGCTCATTATAGAGAATCTTGTAGAATTCTCTCATTAAGCCACTAGCTCAACAGTAGTATAATCGCCATATGGTGATATGGTATAGGATACTTGAACTATTGACTTGGTACAAGTAAAAGATTGTTAGTTTATGCCTTACAACTAATCAATTTGGTTGTAGTTTAGTGACAATATAATTTAAAGGTATTCTTTATCTTATACTTGTTTAGATTTATATGATAAAGTCCATGGGATAAATATACATTGCAAATAAAATTATAATTATGAGATTCATATTACATTTATGTATTATCCCTAAATGTTCCTAGTCATTATTTTATTAAGACTTGATATTAATAGAACTTAAATAGAATATTACTAGAATGTAAAAAGATTAACACACGTTTTGTTTTTCCTTATTAAGGAAGTAGTCGATCTCGTAGACTAAAGTATAGAGATATTTAAACAAACATGTGGGTACTTATTAGATAACAAGTTCACTCAATAAACCCAATATGAGAAATCTATTTAGAACATTACTTATATATCAATGAAATTCTCATTGTGATTATTGTATAAGTGATCCTTTAACTTGAGGTCTCCAAAGTTATCTTATATAGGGATTGTTATGTTTTGATACTACTTATAGCCTACTTAATTATGGGCCATTCAATAGATAATCATTGGATATAGCATGAACCATATGGAGGTAGTTGTATGATCAAGATATGATTTATCACCCTAAAGTAATTAGAGAAAATGTTTTTTTGTTTTTAATTAGTATTGATTCAAAAAATCCTAGGTCATTATAGAATGATGTTTTGTAAATAATTTACAAATGCCATTAATTGAATAGATAGCTAATGGCAGAAACTTATTATGATTGGACTCAAAATATGGTAGACACCGATTTCATACTCTATATCTAATCGGAACATTGTATGATAAAATGATTGAATTATACGGAAAAAATCATGCTTGAAAAGGTTAGTTAAAACTACTTTGACATTCCTAAGTATTTGGGTGGTCATGATGCATTGCTAGATGCTAATCTTGATTAATGATTATAAATTAGAGAATTGGAGAATTAAAGATAAATTAAAAGGAGTTTTAATTTATCTAATTCTAATTATGAATTAGAATTATAATTTATAATCATTGCCAATATATTTGAGAACCTAATTGGTCTCATATATGGAATGGGTTGAAGAGAGCAAAGTCATTTTAATCAAACTGGAATTGACTGTAAAGTTTGAGAAACTTTATGATTAAATATGAGATATTTAATAAATAAGGATCAATATAAGATATTGGATCTTATTTGGGCATAGTTTGAATTTAATTAGATTTATTGGTACTGTTGTTGCCTACAACCAAATTCAAAAGAAATCACTTCCGTTAATACAATTTAATGTAGTAGTGGTAAGTGGATATCGTTCCTATGAAGAATTTTTAACGGTAAAAATTAGTGAATTTAAAAATAAAACAAAGTAACGAGGGGGGGGGGTTGGCTCACGGCAATATAAGAAAATTTTCAAATCGAAAGCAATAATTGGATCTGAAAAATTAATGGGAAATACCTTGATTTTCGGGTCACCGATGTTATCACGCTAATATGGATCCTCGATATAAAATTGCAATCATTAACAAATACAATCGAAACTACTTCAATCTATCATTTCATTACTCAAGCAATAGAGTTTGAAAAACTTTATTTACATATCAAAAGCCACACCATTGGCTTATTACAAGAATACAAAATAGCAAATGTAGCAATTCCCTTATACTCTTGATCACTTGATCTCTTAGCTATCACCTGAAGATGGGACAAAAAGGGGGTGAGCTTGAAAGCTCGTGGGTAATAGTTTATGACCGAAAATAAGCAAAAACCCTTTGAAAGCTCATTGTCATTGAACATTTTCATAACCATAGTAATTCTGTATTTAAAAATCATAAAACACTTATATCATGAAATTCTTAATTTGTCAAACAATTCACAATAGTACAAATCATGTATGCATCAATCTTGTCAATCATATCATGAGCACATAAGCACGTCAGAATGGTTTGGGTGGATCCAAAACAAAACGTACTACGCATTTTCACATAATGGTCTTGCGTAACCGTGAACTTATGAGAGTCCATGAAGGAACTCCATGCCACTAGCGGGCAGGCGGGAGAAGCCTTTTGTCAAAATGCACTTGACTTAACTTAGGGAACCACCACAAACCCACATAACAAATATATCTCAAACTCTTATAAACTTGTTACCCAAAATGACACTTTTCTTGAAAACTTACTTTTCATATACTTGCTATAACTTGAAAAAAAAATCATTTCCAAAAACTTCATAAACATGCATCTTTCCAAAGAATCATTTGTAAAGACTTTTCATCAATCCTCACACAATTCATGAAGCAAACATATAGCAGATGTCATAAATCATTCAAAAACAATAGATGCAACACTTATAATGCAATTGAAATCAGTGATTTTTTTTAATTCAAAGAAAACAGTAGTGGCTTATTGATTCCATTATAAACATATACCTACCTTGATTTTCTTGCTTATAGACTTGCTCAAAATGCTTCTTCTCTTGTTCCTCTTGTCTTTCTTGATCCCTTCATTCTTCACCAAATGAAGGAATTTTTAGCTCAAAAGAAAGCTCTTCTCTTCCTCTACCTTTTCTCTTCTTAAACAACCTCAAAATCTCTCTTGAGGGCTAACACAATTGAAACCCTAGCTTGTTTCTCTTCTTTCTCTACTTCTCTTCATATTTCTCTCTCTTCATATTTCTCTTTCTTCTTCATGCACCCTCTCTTTTTCTTTCTTTTTTTTGTTCTTCTCTCTTCTTAAAATGCAAGACAATACTTCTTCTTCCAAATATGCCCTTAATGAGTCCAAAAAGTCAATTTTATCCTTCCTTATAGGTTTATGCTCTTTTAAACTTAAGTGTCTTGCCAAAAATACTCTTCAACATTCTGACATAACACTTTCTTCTGGAAAATATACCCCATTGTCTTAAGTTTCTAATGCCTCCAAAATCATTCAATTTGGTTTAGTGATTCAAAAGATATACTTTAAACATTTTTAGACTGCTCTTGTCCAAAACAGTATACTACGCACAAATTCCATCTAGAATTTGAAAGTCTTAGAGACTGACTTACAATTCACTTTCTTCAGATAATTTGTAACTCTATGCCTCTAGTTTACCACAAGTCAGAAATCATCTCATTTGGAGCCCTACAGGTCAAGATATCATCAAAATACTGAAGTATGTTTAGTAGAATAACACCAGTTCATATTATTTAAGAGCACACTCACCGTACCCATCCTACGTTTTTCACTCAATCTTTCTCAATTCATTTCATATGGCTACGATTTTTTGTATAGATGTAAAGCAATGTATTACAAGTCCAATGGTTTAAGAATCAAGTCATTTGGGTGTCTAGAGAAGGAGTTATGGCCAAAAGAATCCAATCTGGTTTTGTCCTCAATCATATTGAACCTATCGTGGGACAATTGGCATAACTTTCTCTAGAGATATTAGATCAAGGACATTCTTAAAGTGTTTGAAAGAAAAGTTCAAGTTTTACAACTTTGATGAAGGCCTTGAAGACAATTCTATCTTCTAAAGGGTCAAAAATAGGAACAGAAGATATAAAATGAATAGTGACCCAGAAGAAGTTTATGAACAGTAACACAGAAGATGTTTTACAATTGACATAACTTTCTCTACAGATATCGGATTTAGATGTTCTTTGTATGGTTCGAAAGAGGAATTCAAGATCTACAACTTTCATGTAGACTTGAAGAGCAATTCTATCTTTTGAGGGGTCAAAATGGAACAGAAGATAGGCCAAAAAGACAGAAGATAGCAAAAGACAGAAGATAACAAAAAGATAGACGAAAGGGGAAATTGCTATAACTTTCCCTAAAGATATCTGATCAAGATGTTCTTTATATGGTTAGAAAGAAGACTTCTATATCTACAAATTTCATGAGAATTAAAAGACCAATTATATCTTATGAGAGGTCAAAAATGGAATAGAAGATTGGCCAAAAAGATAGAAGATAGCAAAACGATAGACAAAATGGAAAATTGCTATACCTTTCCTTACAGATATCTGATCAATGTATTCTTTATATGGTTCGAAAGAAGACTTCAATATATACAACATTCATGAAGACCTCAAAGAACAATTCTATATTCTGAGGGGTCAAAAATGGAACAGAAGATAGGTCAAAAAGACAGAAGATAGCAAAAAGATAGACGAAAGGGAAAATTGCTATAACTTTCCCTACAGATATCTGATCAAGATGTTCTTTATATGGTTCAAAAGAAGACTTCAAGATATACAACTTTCATGAAGACTTAAAAGACCAATTATATCTTCTTATGGGCAAAAATGGAACAGAACACAGGCCAAAAAGATAGAAGATAGCAAAACATAGAAGAAGATGACGTCACCACAGAAGAAGCAAAAAGGTAGAAGAAGCAAAACACAGAAGAAGATGACGTCATTACAGAAGAAGAAAAAGGCAGAGGAAGCAAAACACAGAAGAAGATGACATCATCACAGAAGAAGCAAAAAGGCAGAAGAAGCAAAACACAGAAGAAGATGACGTCATCACAGAAGAAGCGAAACCTAGAAGAATACAACTTCTCTCTTGAACATCTTCCCTCATGAGGACTATAACTTTCAGCTCAGATGTCTAAAAACTTCATACTATATACCGTTGGAAAGAAAAAAGAAATGCCTACAACTTTCTAGATGAAAACTTTGTCTAAATCTATCTAGATCAATCCAGAATTTCACCTAAATTCAGAACACGAATTTACATTCATCTCCCAATATACTACACCCAGTTCTTAACTTCATGACAAATTTTGAGATTCTTAAAGACAGAATTGAAATTCGATGTCTTCATAAGAAATATATCCATATGTGTCTAGTTTAATCCAAACAAATAATTGTCTCATTTGGATAACTAGAGAAAAAGTTATGGCTAATAGCCCGGAGCACACTCAGTAAACATTTTCCAGATCAACCACCACTTTTAAATCTTTCCTTAACACAACTCATACCAAGATCACCTTTACTATGTCATTTACTCCTCATTCTCAACTTCTTTTCAAATCAATATCATCCATAAAGAAATTATAATCCATGATTAATCATGAACACTAATAACAGAACATACACATATGTACATATCCTTCATCAACTTACTACACATATTCAACTCCATTTTTGCTTTGATTTCACTTCTAACTTTTACCTTAATTCTTCTAATTTCAAAATCCCTTATCCACCTAAAACACCATAGCAAATCATGAATCTATCCACATTTCTCATTCCCTACTTTACTCTTGTCTATCATTTTCTTAGTTCAAAAATTTTTCATTCATTTGTTCTTTACTCGTGACTAATCACCAAAATTTTTCATTTAATAGTTCTAATCTTCCCAGAAAAGTTCGGGATCCAACAAAATCATTACCTTTTTTTTGTTGAATCCTTTAACAACCAATCTCGCTTTGAATCTTTGATGAGGATTGTGTTCATCATGTTTAATCTTGAACACCCACTTATTTTTCAAAGCTTTCTTGCCTCTTGGCAACTTCACCAGCTCAAAAGTTTTATTCTCATACAAGGACTTCATCTCATCTTGCATAACTTCAAACCATTTCATCTTATGTTCATCTATCATAGACTCTTGAAAATTTTCAAGTTCTCCCCCATCAGTAAGTAACACATACTGATCACCAGAGTATCTAGTAGTGGCTTGTCTTACTTCTTTAGATCTCCTTTTTGGAACCTGAGCAGTCTCTAGTGCTAGTGGTTGATTTTGGACATCATCTTCATCAAAATCTTCATCTGATTGATTTTGAATGGAAGCATCATCATTAACCACGGTTAGCTGGTCATTTTCAACTTCATCTCCAAATTGGCTTGGCACCGTTTTTGGAGGAATTAACTCTAAGTCCATCGGGTCACCATTAGTTCTTGAAACATCCTTTTTCACTTTGCCAAGATTTTCAATGGTTTGATCTTAGACAAATATAGCATCATGGCTCCGAATTAACTTCTTATGGACTGAATCATAAAATCGATAATCGAATTGATCTTCTCCATAACCAATAAATATACATTGGTGAGTCTTAACGTTAAGCTTGGATCTCTCATCTTTAGGGTTATCGACATAAGCTTTGCAACCAAATAACTTTAAATAATCATAGGAAGCATCTTTTCTTGATCATACTTTCTTCAGAACATCAAATTGTAAAGGGATGAATGGTGCGTGATTTAATACAAGAACTGTTGTAAATAAAGCCTCACCCCAAAATGTCTTAGTCAACTTTGCATATGAGTGTAGGCATCTAACTTTCTCCATCAAAGTCTTGTTCATCCTCTCAGCTAAACCATTCAACTAGGGTCTCTTAGAAGGATTAATCTGATGTCGAATACCATGCTCTTTGCAATAGACGCCAAATGGTCCAATGTACTCTCCACCATTCTCCGTTTGAATGCATTTCAACTTCTTCCCAATTTGTCTTTCAACTGAGGCAAGGAATTGTGTGACAACATCTAGCACTTTATCTTTAGTCTTTAAGGTGTATACCCATATCTTCCTAGAATGGTTATCAATGAAAGCCACAAAGTATTGAGCACCACCTAGTGAATTTGGCATTGTCCCACATAAATCTGAGTATACCAAATCCAACACATTCTTCATTCTAGAAAGAGGGGAACTTTTGAAAGCAACTATATTTTGCTTTCCTACAAAACAATCAACACACTTCTTTAAATGTACTTATTTAACTCCAAATAATGCATTCTTTTTTACCAACTGAGTCATCTCCTTCTCACTCATATGATCGAGTCTCTTGTGCCATAATTCAATTGCACCATCTTTCTCCATTAGATTCATAACATCATTGGAGACGTTTTCCTGGATCATGTATAACTTAGAGCACTTCTTACCTTTGGCGATTACCAAGGAGCCTTTAATAAGTTTCCATTTTCCATCTTTGAAAGTGCTGCAAAAGCCTTCATCATCAAGTATGCCAACCGAGATCAGATTTAGGCAAAGATCAAGAACATGTCTGACATCTTTCAGAGGTAGTCTCATGTCATTGTTTGTCTCCAAGTAAATATCACCTATTCTGGTAATTTTGGCTAAACAGCTATTTCCTATTTTAACGAAAACAAAATCTATTTGTCTATATGATGAGAAGAGTTCTTTATGTGATATGGCATGAATAGTGTCACTACTATCGCCTATCCAATTGGACTCACAGGATGCACTATTCACATCATTATCATACGAGATGATGTGAAAGTCATCGATGGTGGGAGCTGTCGATGCGTGTTCATCATCACTACTATCATCTTTCTTGACTTCTTTGCTTTTTTCTTTTCTTCTTTGAACTTTCAACAGAATCTTTTGATGTAACCCTTCTTTTTGCAGTGATGGCACTCAATGTTTGTATATTTATTTGATCTTCCTCTACTCTTATCTCTAAAATTTGGACCTCAAGATTTGCTCCTCCCCTTAGAACCTATGACCAGAACTTCTAACTGTGTTAAAGAGGCCGAACTCTGTGATCTCTGTCTCATCTCTTCATTCATAATTCCACCTTTTACAGATTCCATGTTAACAACACCATCAATTGCAGAATTGGTGATTGAAATCTTTAAAGTCTCCCAAGACCTTAGCAAAGAGATAAACATTAAAAGGGCAAGCACTTCATCATCGAACTTTATGCCTATTCCTAATAATTGATCCACGATCCCCTAAAATTCATTCAAATGATCTGCCACAGAGGTACCTTCTCATTATTTTAACTATACTAATTTTGTTAGGTAAAATAATTTATTGTTACTGATTTGTTAAGCATACAACTCCTCGAGCTTCTTCCACAATGTCCGTGGGTGAGTCTCGTTACAGATATGATTATACACATTATCTTCAACAAATTGTTGAATAAAACTACATACCTGTTCACAATGACGAAGCCAGAAATTTAAGGTAAGAGGGCTTAAATATTTAAGTTTTTAAATTTTGGGGGGCCCAATGCACCACTAAACTCTAAATAACTCTGTCCTTATATATATATATATTAAAAATAAATAATATTTAATTTTATAAATCTTGGGGGGCCCAGGGGTGTATCTCCGTCTGTGCCTGTTCATGGTCAAATGCTCACTCCTCGTTTGATTTATTTTTTAGTTTTGTTATGGTAAACATCGATAAATGCATTTTTGTGACGAACAGAAGATCTTTCATCTTGTTCTTCCATATGTGGTAGTTAGAGTCATTTAGGCTAATCATCTTGCTTATTTTTGCCTCCATCTTAGATGAGAAATGCTTTGATACAGAACTGAACTCTCTCTAATACCACTTGTTAGAAGTCCCACAGGTAAAATAAGAAATGAAATAACATCCATAAAATTTAACGTGGTTCACCCACTAATTTGGACTACGTCCACAGGCCAAACTCCGAGTAAACCTTCCACTAATAAAAATAGCAAGTACAGACAGTGAAAAATGATACAAAAAAATAGTGGCTCTCATACACAAGGTGTTTCCCAAATTTATTATCCCTAAGATAATATCCTCACTATTTTGTCACTCACCTTTTTAGAAAACTGTTTCCTAAAAATACCCAAAAAATCACTCTCTCACACAAAATGTCTCTCAAAAATTCACTCTCAAACTCACCGTACATATCATGCATGTTTTATATGCATATGTATATTAAGAGAGGAGGAAGGGAGAGTATTTTATAGACCCTCCACGTTGTGACAACTTGCATATACAGCAAGCTATTGTGTAGTGACTAACAGCTTACATGCAAGTTATTGTCAACTTGCTTTTTGCTTCTTTCTTTCCTTTTTTCTAAATACATAAAATTAGAATGGCAGTACCATATATGTAGGTACTGCCTTACATTATCACGAGGTTAGGTCTCTAATGGAAAGTTAAAAGAATAAGAAAGATTAGGAGACATGGGAGATGAAGTATCACATAAAGAAGACAAGTGGAATTTTGGCTTATTAGATGATAATGAATTAACAGAAGAAAGCATGGGAGATGGTTAAGACTCCATGGCCAATTATAACAGTGAAAAAGGTAAGGACATAGTAAGAGTATCTAGATGATTAATATTTTGTACCCAACTAACTGTAAATATGGAAATTTCTCTTCTTCAAAGACAATATGACATATAATGTATAACCTATTAGTTAATGGATGCAAACAATGATATCCTTTGCGTTTAAAGCTATAACCCAAACAAATACAAGGTTGAGATCGAAACTTTAGTTTGTTTTTGTTCTATGGTCTAAGAAAAGGGTAGTACAAACAACCAAAGCTTTTTAAAAACTTATAGTCTAGTGTACGATTGTATAAAAGTTAACATGGACAGGTATATTGTAAATTCGGGGTTATTAAACGATTTATCAAATATACCGTCATTGAAAAAGTATACTCCCAAAAAGCTAGTCACAAATTTGCATGAGCTAACAATGATAGGCCTTTTTCGACAGTGTCTCTATGTCTTCTCTCATCAACACCAGTTTGCTCCTGAGTGTGGGAAGCTGAAACTCTATGTTCAATGCCTAATTCATAAAGAAAAGAGGAAATATTACGATATCCCCCTCTAATGATTTTACACCTAAATCGAGTCTCAACCATAACTTTCAAATGTTTAAGAATAGAAAAGGCCTAAGATTTGCTTTTCTAAAATAAATATAGATGTTTTTGGAATAGTCATTAAGAAATTGTATTAAATAACAATTGCCATTATTTGAACAAATGGGAGCTAGACCCCAAACATTTGAATAAACTAAATCAAACATAGACTCAGAACAAATATGAGAAGGAGGAAGACGGAGACGATGACTTTTCCCTATTTGAAACTGACCATAAGCTGACATGTTCTTATTTCAACTTACCAAAAGTTTAAAATTAGAGACAAGCCTTCAAATAACTTTTTCACTAGGCTAGCCCATACGATTACGCCATCCTTGTAAAGAGGTGCGCTCTTTGAAAAAAAGCATAAGAAAATGAAGGTTTAGATGAAGATGATGAAGATGGAAAGCCAGCTAGCCTATATAAACCTTGATTAAGCATTCCCCGCATTAGCACTCTTCCCTGCATATTCTTGACAAGGTAAAAAGTAGGATAAAATTGTACTCCCATGTGAGTGTCCCATATTGGAAAAAGAAAAGAAAAGAAAAGAAGACTAACATATAAGTCTAGTGGACTACTCCACCTATTGCCAATTGGTTTTAGAATGAAACCTCACTTGAGCTTGTGTGTGGTCTAACTTTCCTTCTCGTGTGGGCCTGTACAAATTTCACATGGTATCAGAGCAGGTTTGGTCTGAATTATTAATTTTCCAGCTGTCCGTCTGGATATCCAGTCCTAGCGACCCGGTCCAGTTACCACTGTGTTTATTTTAAGCGACAACTGGATGTCCAGTCCCAGTTGCACCCGAGGGGGAGTGTTGAAAATACCCATATGTGAGTGTCCTATATTGGAAAAAGAAGGAAAAGAAGACTACCATATAAGCCTAGTGGGCTACTCCACCTATTGCCAATTGGTTTTAGAATGAAACCTCACTTGGACTTGTATGTAGTCTAACTTTTCTTCTCGTGTAGGCTCGTAGGCCCATTGCAAATTTCACAAAAATTCCATATAAACATTATTTTCATGGGTAAGTTGAAAAACGCTTAATAAGTTTTTAGTGATTTAAGGAATATGCAAAATATTTTATAGTAAAAGTGAATCACCAATAGCATTAAAATAGTGTTTCCAATGTGAGCTATGGGAAGTTTCACCATTTTTCACTATGATTTGCTTATCTCCGGCATATTTCGAGTGCACAGATAGGTTATTAAGATCTGCAGTTAAATGATTAATGGCTCCATAATTGACATACCAATCAGGGTTTGTCATTGAGATTGGTGAAGCAATCAAGGCAGAGATTTTGGATGCCTTTTCAACTGTAAAAGTGTGGTTGAAGTGATTATAAAAAATTTGGCATGTTACCTTGGATTTATTATACCTTACCTTGGAACTATCACACTTACTATTATCATGGCCTCCCTTATAAATCTGTTGGTAAGGTTTTCCACTAACATAACGAGCTTGAGTAGATGAATTATAGTTAGGTCTTTTTTAGAAGAATGGGAGGTTATATTGGCAGCAAGAAAAGATTTTTCAGAAAGCTCAATTTTCTCCTCCTCTTGAAGAAACATTCGCAACAGTTCATCAACAGAAACAGGATCAGCTCTAGTATTGATAGAAGTATGAAAAGTAGAATAATCCTCACTAATCCATAAAGTATGAAATTGACAAGATCATCCTCCGACACTGGGGTAGATGTAGAGGCTAATATATTAGCGATGTTTCTTTTCTTTTCTATATACTCTAAAATAGACAGTGAGCCTTTAGAGAGTGTTTGAAGTTGCGAGTGCAATTGTAATATTCGAGCTCGAGATTGAGATTGAAAGATCCTTTCAAGGATAACCTAAGCCTCTATAGCAGTGGAGGCTCTCGCTATGTTGGTTTAAATTTTCTCAGAAATGGTGGTTTTAAGTTACAAGAGGACCAATCTATCATTTCTCTTCCAAACAGCAAATTCAGGATTGGATTTTTGAATAGAAGATTGAGATATGTCTCCCTCTGATTGCTCTTGAATGAAGACTGATGCCACAATTTTGTCGGTGATAAAACCATCTAAATCAAAGGCTTCCAAGGCTATAGAGCATTTGTGCCGCATAAATAATAATTTTCTCTCTCTAACTTAATGTCCATGGTTGGAAAAGAAGCAAATGAGGATTGGGTGGAAGATGCAGTAAGAAGGAGGTTTGTGTTTTGGAAAGTTGCCATTAACATTAATTTGTGTCTTGGGAAGTTGCCATTAACCTTAGTCTTTCAGGATCTGATACCATATAATAATAAGTCACAAGGTTTGTGGGGATTTTCGGATACCTTCCCCTACCGAGTTGTAAACTATTTATACTCAATGAATATAACAAACTCACGAATATTTAAATAGATTATAGAGAAATATACAAAATCTGGTACAACAAGATTATCCAGTAGTAAATCTAGGAGCAACTGAATTGGTTTTAACTTAATCACACTTGCGAACTTTTAGAATATTTATTTATCTTCTCTTTCCTATCCAGATCTAAACTTGTGAAATCGATATATTTGAAATTAACCTTTAACCTGTCCTTGTTTTAAGATTGGTTTTATAATCACTAAGAATGTTTTAAGATTGGTATACATTGCTCTTCAACAGTTTTCTCAGGTATATTCTCCTTTTTATACTGTTTAATTTTGGTGGACTACTTTACAAATCGCGAATGACCACTGCTTAATTTGTACACATGTCCATCTTGCTTTATTTACTCACCTTGTAGTTTAAAATTGACAGATGTTTACCTTGAAAATGATATGGAAACTAATTCCTGCCCTAAGCAGTGGCATAGCTGTAAGCAGAATAGGAAGGAGAAGAAATTAAAAGATAGGACTTAATCAATTTTAAAGACCTTGGGGTTCCAAAGAACTTAATCAATATATACCCAAGAAATTTAAAAGAGCCAACATGTCCAGTTGCAAAGTTTCGTATCTGCTTATTGAATAAACTCTAAGAGGATGAATATAAATTGGGTCAAATCTTCTCTTCCAGAGGTTTTGTGTTCAATTTTTCTTTTCATGGATATGCAAATAACTCCTGGAAATTACCCAAGATTTCCCGCATCTTGCTTTTTCATAGTTAAATTCTTAGAAGTGCTGGACTATAATCACTGACGACCAGATGCTCATTTATATCCGATGAGTTGACTGAGATGAGAACAATTCTTATCAGTAATTATTCAAGTGTTGGTGGTAAGGAACAATAAACTCATCGGATAGTGCCTGAAACAGAATTTGTTTCTTGACATCATGCCTGCTAATCAAATCCATTGATCAATTACAGAGATTCATAATATTTATGGACTTGAAAGAGTTGTATTTGTTGAAGCATAACTGATGACATGCACATGCAATTCCTAAAGACTCAGCTTTGCTATGATGAGCAACTTTTCTCCTGATGATCCTGAGACTACCGCGGTATTGACAATGTCATACTGATTTCGTTGGTAGATGAAGATTCCTGCTTGTTTGAAGAATCTGATTCAGCTGGATTCCTTCCTGTGAAAAATCCAGGCTGCTTAGGTTCAGGCAACGGATTTTCACTGCCCAACATCAAAACCACAGTTGACATATTTGGCCTATCTTCAGGTCGTTGTTGAACACACAATAGGGCCACATGTATGCATCTTATAACTTCAGCTAGATTGGCCGAGTCAACAAAACATTTATCAAGCAGCTCCATTGGTGTGCCTTCATTCCACAACATCCATGCCTGAAAATGTCAGAATCATGGTTAGTATTTTGGATTTGATAACTAAAAGATGTCCTGGTTAAAGAATAGGATCTTACTCTAAATACTTACATGACCGAGGAGGTTAAGATCATGGCCTGGGTGACAAAATCCTCTGTTTCTCCTTCCACTCACTATCTCTAGAACCAAGACTCCGAAACTAAAGACATCAGATTTTACAGAGAACATTCCATCCACTGCATACTCAGGAGACATATAACCACTGAAGAAGTATCATTGCTTAGAAATGTTCTGAAAACTAAAATGACATTGATGTAACAAGTTTAGGTATACCCACAATGTTCCAACAACTCTATTAGTGTTTGCCTGAGTTTGATCTGCACCAAATGTTCTTGCAAGCCCAAAGTCTGAAATCTTAGGGTTCATTTGATTGTCCAGTAAAATGTTGCTGGCTTTGAGATCTCTATGGATGATCCTCAATCTGGAATCTTGATGAAGGTATAGAAGTCCTCGAGCAATCCCGCAAATAATCTGGTTTCGTTTTTTCCAGTCCAGCAATGTGCTTCTGGTTTGATCTGTTGCAATGTTTATTCATGTTAGTTGCATATCTACTGAATTCAGAAGCAGAAACATTTACTCTGAACAGGATCAAACCGAAGATGAAGGAGTCCAAGCTTTTGTTGGGCATATATTCATAGATTAGCATTCTTTCATCTTCATGAATGCAACAACCGAGAAGCTTCACAAGGTTGCGGTGTTGAAGTTTAGAAATCAATATAACTTCATTTTTGAACTCGTTCAAACCTTGCCCAGAACTCTTTGAAAGCCTCTTGACAGCAATTTCTTGCCCCTCTATCAGGGTGCCCTATATAATCATTCATACAAATTGTTAAGAGTGTAAATAGAGAGGTATCTTGCGCCAATTGCAAGCCTTTTGATTACCTTGTATACAGGTCCAAAACCACCCTCTCCCAGTTTGTTTTCTATTGAAAACTTATCAGTGGCATCTGTTAGTGTGGTCATATTGAATATAGGTAATTCCATATCCTCTTTTCTGCGTTCAGAGTTGTCATTCTCTCCACTATTTTCTTTCGCTAGAACTGAAATGGGCAAGAAAAGTAACAGAAGTGATCAACATGATGTATGAATCACTGAATAAATAATCAGGCATGCCGTTCAACTTAAAGCTTCTTATCAATATCATAGAATGATATCGGCAGCTTAACACCCTGTGTCACGCATGAGATGCTAGGTAGGTCTTCAGTTTTTATTTTTTTTTTTTTTTTTTTTTTTTTTTTTTTTTTTTTTTTAGGTAAGTCTTAGGTTTTGAATACTTATGTTGGTATCAGCTTACCATGTCGCCTGACATTCCTTCTCCATGCGTAACTGATCATCCCTAGTATAAGCAAGGTCAAGGCCGACAAGACGGTTCCTGCAATTATTTCTGCTCGCTTCTTCTTGCTGGAGGGTTCATTTTCATCTGAAAGCATGGACTTATGGTTGGTGGGCATGGTTCAAGAAATTATAAAGTAAAGTTGTATTAGCTGCCGAAGTTAAAAAGCATGAAGATAAGTTGTACAACGCAGCAAAGCTTGGCCAGATACCCTTGTTAGTTTCGTCCTCTATTTATCCTATTTCTCGACGAGCCTACATTACATTATGCCATTTTGAAATGGACAGAAGAGTTTAAATCAGCTGCATTGTTAGTGTTTGTAGAATCTGACGGTACCTTGTTGTAAGCAGAAAAATTAAGTTAAAAAACTCTTTTCCTGTTCTCACTACTAAAGCAGTTAAAATAACAAACTGGAAGCATAAATCTGAGGCATAGACCTTTGATGTTACTGATATCTTGTTCTTTATTAATATAGAAATTATTTATCCTAGGAAGAGTAAAAGAATGACGTACCTAATTCTGATGCAGCTACACGTACGTATAGGTCTTGCCCCCCTTCAATCGATACTCTTAGGTCAGTCAGGTTTCCAAACCAAAGCAGGCAGCCACTTCCACCGTGGCTGATATCTAAACTTGAATAAGCACTGCAAGAGCAGTTTTTCAAGCACAGGCTCTTACATGCTATAAGATCAATGCTCTTGTTGAACCGGCAAGAAGATGTGTCTGGTAATTTAATGTTTGTTAGCCTCACAAAGCCATCCGTATCATTGCAGGACAATGGAGTTCTTCGACCACACCCTTCGGACCAAGTTTGTGAACCCCAATCATTTGGAGAATTTGGCAAGAAGCCCTTCAAGCATGAACATACAGGATAGTTGTTGATGTTGCAGCTTGAATTTGCCCCACACAAGCCATAAAAGTCACATTGATCAGCCTGAGTCGTAGCAAAAATCACCCAGTCATTTGTTCTTTCACTCCATGTGAAGCGCTGTAGAAGTCCTGAGGGGTTTAACGTGTACCTCTGATAATCTGTACTATTTAGTTCAAACTTGAAAAAGATTTCAGACTCTTCCATCACAAATTCAAATGTAAAAGTTGAAGTAGACATTAGCCGAGGAACTCCGGTGAGGCGTAGGCCATCCCACGAACCTGCTCTAAACATTACTTTAGGTCCATTCCTTATAAATACTTGTGGATAGCCATGGATGTCTATGGCCACGAAATATTGACCTCTGCCAGGATCTTCTGTGCTCTTCCAAGATTGCAGAAACCATTCATGACCAGTAACTAAGTTTCTGCCAATTTTAAGTCCTGGTAGGATCGTATCACAAGGATAATCAAAACCCTGCCACAGAAAGTTTTGTGCTGCACTATCATTTCCTTCCCTTACAATAAGATTACCTGAATCCAACAGTTGCGCAATGGGGCTTTGTGCAGCTCTTGTTGTATTGGACTGCCAAACAATACCATTTGTGTTATTAACAATAAGCAGTAGTCCTTGACTCGTGAAATTTAGCGCTCCAAGAGAGTTGGAAGCTGGAATGTCTCTGTTAGCAACCCATACAATTGTCTGAGGAGATTTCTTGTACCATAATCCCAAGTACCTGTTTTTAGAATCTGCAGGGTTGAAAAATCCTAACTCGTAGCCTCCATCAGCTGAAATCAGAGTGTCTCCATCTTTCATTGATTGCCCTGGATATAGAGTATCTATAGTATAAAAGCCTCTTAAGCTGGAGAGCAGAATGGCAAGCACAAGAAGCACTAAGCTCCCCATTTGAATAGCACTCTCTTGGAGTTCTGTTTCCATATTGTATATATATACAAGAGAAAATGTTAGTACCTGTAAAAGTTGAAAGCTACCTCCACTCACGAAATCCCTCTTATTGTCAATGGATAGTGGCCTTCGAAAATGGTGACGACTGACATGTGGTACAGAGTATAATTGCCAATCACCAAAACTGGTCAATATACAGCAGAATTGACATCTTTGACAAGATAGCTTTCTTTAATGTCAATGAAAATTATGGTTTTATTTATATAAACAAATGTCGCGGTCCCATGATTACCAAACAGTTTGCCCTGACCGCTACGTTTTCTCGTGATTATCATCACATCCTGTGCAAGTTGAAAATATGAGCATGAAGGCCCCAAAAGTAAGCATCTTGTGTCAGCATTAGTACATTCTGCTGCTGCTGATTGGTATGTGCGAATTTTCTTTTGGTCTTAGTTTTGAGACAACCAACCCAAAAAAAAAAGTGCTTGGCGGAATGGAATTTTAAGTTTCTCAATAGAAAAGTTTGTGGTGCCTCAATAAAGATGTGAATGGGAAGACCCGAGTCAATCAATTAAACAAGCAGCAAATACAGAAACTGTCTGATAACGTCACCACAGGACTTAGTTTTCAACCTTGCATTTAGCTTTTAGAACAGTCTACACGGTTTATCCAAAGAAGAACTCCGCGTAAATATCACAATCAGATGGTCTAAAAAGGTTGGACAAACTTTGAAATTTCGTACATCTCTCATCACTATTTTGTATTTTCTTCAATTGCCATGGTTGAAATAAATAAATGAAGAACTTTATGATATTGCATATTGAATTGGTACTTTACCAAATGAAAAACAAAATAATTAGCTGATATTTCAATAGGAAGCTAATTCCTTATGTTATGCACACTACGTTCCATTCCAGTCATAGCTTATTGGTTTCAAATAGTTATTTATTAGAGGGTGAAAAGGAACTTTTCATATATT
>JAOQMQ010000196.1:35216736-35227817 GCA_027563845.1 Erythroxylum subrotundum
TAAAGATATGAAGGAAAAATGTTAATCTTAAACTTTTCATTAAAATAGAAGTTCCACTTAATGTTTAGGAGTGTCTAAAAAACTTTTACTATTTTTGAAACCTATTAAATTTAAATTGTAAATGATAAAACTTTTAATTCTATTAAGCTTTTGTTAGTTATTTAATTACATAGATTTTTAAATTTTTTTCTTTTAACGAGACCTATCATTCCCAATCTAACTTGTACTAATAGTTCCCACCAAATACTAACAAAAGTCCCAAATGGAAAAAACATTAGGCAAATTCTTAATTTCCCTATTGTTATTGTCATGCCACTGTCTTTTTTCTCACCATGATGCAATTATTAGTGGGCTTGAAGGACAAGAGTCATGTCTTCAAGATCATGGCCAACCAATAAATTCGATGTAGTGAAGATTAAACCAATAGTTATATCAAGTGGAATAATTTGCTTCAATAAGATGCTTGATTCAGCTTCACGTCCTGACCTTATAAATGAGCAATAAGTATAGGAATGTTGAGTTGAGATTTTGCATTGTAACTTAGTTGGAAAGTTATGTTTAGATCTTGAGTTTGTTTTCCTCCAACAACCTTGTCAAATTTTAAGGACAAGGCCGAGAAAAAAGTCTTTAAGGAATTAGTGTTGTTAATGTAGTCCCCGAGTGGATGATAATGTTATCGTAAGATGATCCATTGAAAAATGTTTATACATTATCTTCTTATCTTTAACGTTGATTACTTTCAGGTTAAGAGATTCAAATTTCTCTAAAAGATCAACCAAAGAACAACAATAAAACACTGTTTAAGTTTAATCAGCAATTATCAATATGAGAATGAAAATTTAATTAAAAAGTAAACAACTCGATTTACATGAAAAACCCTTCAATGTAGGAAAAAAAATTACGGACCAAACCTACAAGCAAATCCACTAAGCTCAAATAAGGATTTACAAAGTTTAATATCTCACCCCACAACTATAAGTTTTTTCACAAAGTTTCAAGATTAAAACGTCAATCAACAAACTCTTAAACTAATCTCAAAAACAATATTAAAAAGATGAGAATCCTATACTACTTGTTCTCTCTTTATTTTTCTTCCCCTTTTGGTGTTTTGGCTGCGACTCTATATTCCAACCTATTTCTTTTCCTCTTTTATATCCCGATAATATCACATGGATTTATTGGCACTGTATTTCTTTTCTTTTCTAATTTTTTCTATTTCATTTCGCATTGTACTTGTTTTAGTGGCCATCAGTGAATAATTTGTCCACTCCATAGATAGAATTTGGATTATCCAAGGTTTTATCTCATATGTGTTGCAGAGTATCACAAATTTTTGAAAGAACCAAAGGTTCAAACTGGATATGGGATGATTTACGATTTCTTCATTCATTACAATGCCCATCCCATCTAAAATTTTAGGAATTTGTTGATAGTTAGAATAGATTAGTAGACCGGGTCGACTGATCCGTTTTAAATTTAGATTCATTCTATAGGAAAGATGAAACATAAATCATGGATCAATTAAGCCCTCTCGGGGACTTCCTTAATAATAAGAAAGAGGTAAATACCATGGAATAGGGTTTGATCCTATTTATGGGAGAGTCATAGACGTACACAATTATAGAAAGCTACACGGTCATCACATATGATCATGTATGTCATGAATATAGGCATGTACACAACGATGTATGTCTTCTTCCTTCATTTGATTCCAAATACTTACACGGTTGATCCACACGGTCGTGCAAGTTAAGGACATGGGCATGTAGCGCCCTATATGACCATGTCTCCCCCAAAAGAGCTTTATCAAACCGTCATTCATCTTGTCATCACTCGTTCATCATTCCTATGAACCATAAAAGCGTTAACAATCATTAAAAGTCTCAAAATAAGGTTGGACACTCAACAATCTCCCCTTCTAGCCCTATTATAGGGAAGACATGTTAAGCTTCAACAACAACTTGAGAGTCATCTCGATAGGCTTACTACAAAGTTCATGCTTGCTTCTGAAAACCACTTTAGTCAACATATCAACATCATTTAAGTTCGTATGAATCTTTTTCAACATCAATTATTGCTCTTCAATCACAGACCTCAACTAATAATATCTAACATCTATGTGTTTCGCATGATAATGATACATAGTATTTTTGCTCAAGTTAAATAGTACTTTGACTATTATAAAATACCACATAGTCTTCTTGCTTCACATCAAACTCTTGAAGGAATATTTTTAACTAAAACATCCCTTACTAGTTTTCACTGTAGCTACATACTTTGCTTTAATCATAGATAAAGCTACACACTTTTGTAGCTTGAATTGCCATTAAATGGCTCCCCCTACAAACTTGAATAGAAAACCTGAAATAGATATTCTTTCATCAAGATCTCTGGCCATATTTGTATCTATATAACCTTCTAGAATTGGCTCACTTGTTACGGACGATCAATCATAATAATCAAAGAAATAAGTGCGAAAATAGCAAACACACACAGATTTACGTAGTTCACCAAAATATGGCTACGTCTACAGGCGGCTAGATTTTTATTCACTGTGAATTGTTTTCGATGACGGTACACTAGGAGAATACAACTTATTTATACGCTTAGGAGAATATAATGGCACACTAGGAGAATACAACGTATTTATACGCCCATGGTGTAAATTCCAAAACTAATTATCACGCTCCATATCTCAACAATTCTCCCACTCGGAGACTGATCCAGTTAACCCAACCATCTTCATTCTCCATGCCAATGTACCCAACAAACTCACTTAGCCGCAACATCTCCCACGCTACTGTAGAAGACCAACTGAGGCCTTGCATAGCCCCAGTTTCCCAACTTCAACACCTTTAGTCAACATGTCTGCTGGATTTTTAGCACCATCAATCTTCTTCAAACATATCTCACCATCTTCCACCAAACTGCGAGTGAAATGGTACCTGCGCCGGATGTGCTTAGTTCTGAAATGATACACTGGGTTCTTCACCAGCTGTATGACACTCTGACTATCAATGAAAAGAACCTTGTCATGTTGTTTCTTGCCCAACTCTTCCAAGTAATTAGTCAACCATATCATTTCCTTTCCAGCTTCAGCTATTGCAACATATTCAGCCTCTGTAGATGACATAGAGACGCACTTTTGAAGTTTAGACATCTAGCTCACTGCTGTCCCATCTATAGTGTAGACATACCCGGATGTACTCTTACTTGAATCCGTATCTCCACTAAGATTAGCATCAACAAAACCCTTTAGTATTACATTGCCATTGCCATAACAAAGTGAGGTCCTAATTGTTCCTTTCAAGTATCTCAGTAGCCACTTCACAGCTTCCCAATGCTTTTTCCCTGGATTTGACATGTATCTGCTCACAACTCCCACTGCATGTGCTATATCAGGCCTATTGTAGACCATAGCATACATCAAACTCTCAACTGCAGAGGCATAAGGAACTTTTTCCATGTGCTCACGTTCGTCATCTGTCTTGGGTGATTGCTCCTTTGACAATTTGAGATGGTTAGCCAAAGGCGTACTCTTGGGCTTAGCAGCTTCAACTTCGAACCTGGACAACACCTTCTCAATGTATTGCTCCTGGGATAGATTTAAAATTCCAGCAGACCGGTCACAGGAAATCCTTATCCTTAGAATCTGCTTTGCTGCACCCAAATCTTTCATCTCAAACTCTGATGACAGTCTCCCTTTAAAGTTATTTATCTCCTCCATACTTGAACCTGCAATCAACATATCATCCACATACAAGAGTAAAATAACAAAGGAGTCAGTAAACTTCTTGATGTAACAACACTGATCCTTTTCACTTATGTGAAAATCGTTTCTGAACATGAAGGAGTCAAACTTCTTTTACCACTGTCTTGGAGCCTGCTTCAATCCATACAAGCTCCTCTTGAGCTTACACACCATGTGTTCCTTACCAGGGACCTCATATCCCTCAGGTTGCTGCATGTAGATTTCTTCCTCCAGATCTCCATGAAAAAAATGTTGTTTTTACATCCATTTGCTCAAGGTGCAAGTCCTCTGCTGCAACAATACTCAACAAAATTCTGATTGTAGTTAGCTTCACAATAGGAGAGAATATTTTAGTGTAGTCAATACCTTTTCTTTGTGAATATCCCTTAACCACCAATCGAGCCTTGAACCTAACTGTACCATCAGTTTCATTCTTAATCCTGTAAACCCACTTGTTCAACAAAACTTTCCTCCCTGCAGGCAACTCAGTTAACTCCCAAGTGTCATTATTCTCAAGTGACCATATCTCATCATCCATGGCTTGCTCCCACTTGATTGAATCCTTCACCCTCATCAAAAGATTCTGGTTCCTCTCCATCAGTCAACAACAAATAATTCAAGGATGGTGAATACCTTTCTAGCGGCCTGATAACCCTGGTAGATCTCCTCAACACTGGCTCAGGTGTGACTGGTTGTTGTTCTGATTCTGCAGCAATATTTTCTGGATTTTCCTGCAACTCAACCTCATCTCCTACTTCTTCTGCATCTTCAGATCGCACCCCAAACTTGTCCTTATACAGGACATTCTCATCAAATGTCACATCACAGTGTCTCAAGATCTTCCTATTCTTGTCATCCCAAAATCTGTATCCAAACTAATCTAAACCATACCCAATGAAATAACACTTCAAAGCCTTTGCATCAAGCTTGTCTCTCTTCTCTGGATCAACATGAACATAGACAACACACCCAAAAATCCGCAGGTGAGTAAACTTGACCTCCTTACCCGACCAAACCTCTTCTGGCATCTTGAAACTTAAAAGAACTGAAGGTCCTCTATTTATCAAGTAAGCTGCGTGCTCACTACATCTGCCCAAAACATTTTTGGCAGCCCTACATGTAGTCTCATGCTTCTTGCTCGCTCATTCAACGTTCTGTTCATCCTTTCAACAATCCCATTCTGTCTTGCCTTGCCAGGAACTGTCCTAGTGCACCTAATTCCCTCATCAGCATAGAACTTCTTGAATTTTGTAGAATCATACTCTCCATCATTATCATACCTTAGACATTTTATCTTCGACCTAGTCTGATTTTCAACTTCAGCCTTCCACCTCTTAAAGGTAACAAACACATCTGACTTATGTTTTATAAAGTAAACCCATACCTTCTTGCTGAAGTCATCAATGAAGGTGACGTAGTATCTCGAACCACCAAGAGAGGAGACTGGAGATGGCCCCCACACGTCAGTGTGTACTAGTTCTAGCCGTTCTGCCTTTGGTTCTCTGCTAGCCTTTGTGAAACTGACCCGTTTCTGCTTTTCCAGAACACAACTCTCACAAAAACCCATATCAATAGATTTTAAACCTTGCAGATACCCCTTTGAAGCTAGCATCTTCATCCCCTTTTGACTCATATGACCTAGTCTGTTATGCCACAAACTCGAGCTCGATGTACTATTTACTACAACAGCCATATTCGAACATCCTGCGGTACTGTATAAAGTTTCAGATTTTGTGCCCCGTGCTATCACCATAGCTCCCTTCACAATTTTCCAGGAACTCTCCCCGAACACTGCCCTATAGCCCGTATTGTCCAACTGACCAATAAAAATTAGGTTCTTCTTCAAGTTAGGAATATATCTGACATCCTGCAGCTTCCATTTACCTCCACCTGAGGTCTGGATGCACACATCCCCCTTTCCTGCAATCTTCAAGGCTTTATTATCAGTAAGATATACCTTCCCAAAATTTTCAGACATGAAATTATGGAAAAACTCTCTGCTCGAAGAAGAGTGGAATGATGCACCGGAATGAAGTATCCAGGAGTCAACCGGACTGTCCACACTGAGAATCAAGGAGTCACCAATGTCTTCCGCAAAATATACAGAATCATCATCTTCATGAGACTTATTTTTCTTCTGACCTTTCTTTTTCTTAGGTGTTGGGCAATCCTTCTTGAAGTGTCCTTTTTCACCACAGTCCCAACAAGTGACCTCATTTCTGCCTTTAGTTTTTTCCCGCCCTTTTGATTTCGATCGACCATGTTTACTATGGTCTCCCTTCGACTTTCTCCTACCCCTTCCCTCGACACTGAGTGCGTTACCAGATGAATTTTCGATTTCCCTTTTACGAATGCTATCACTCAAGACAACATCTCAGACTTCATCAAACTTTAACTTCTCAGACCCACGCGAACTGCTAATTGCGAAAACAATAGTATCCCACGACTCGGGTAGAGAGGACATCAAAATCAGGGCTCTAATCTCATCATCAAAATTAATATCAACCGAGCTTAATTGACTGATAATCATATTAAATTCGTTAATATGATTTGCGACAAATCCACTTTCAGACATCTCCAGATTGAACAAACGACGCATCAGATATACCTTATTGATAGCCGACGATTTTTCGTACATGTTAGACAGAGCCTTCAGTACTCCTATAGTCGTTGTCTCCTTAACGATGTTGAAGGCAACGTTTCTCGCCAACGACAAACGAATCAACCCTAGTGCCTGCCGATCTTTCAGATCCCAAACCTCCTATCTCATGGTTTCTGGCTTCATCCCTGACAAGGGTTCGTGGAGGTTTCTCTGATACAGATAATCTTCCATCTGTATCTTCCAGAAACCAAAATCGTTTCCATCGAATTTCTCAATTTGAATCTTCGCGCTGTCCATCTTTTCAGATTGTTGTGATACGAACCAAGCTCTGATACTAGTTGTTATGGACGATCAATCACAATAATCAAATAATAGAGCGAAAAATAGACGAACACACAGATTTACGTGGTTCACCAAAATATGGCTACGTCCACGGGCGGCTAGGGTTTCTTTTATTCACTGTGAATGTTTTTTATATGCTTAGAGAAAAGAATACAAGAGGCCTGTGTCAAATCCAAAACTAATTATCAGGCTCCATATCTCAACATCACTATCACAAAAACACAAACTCCACTTTGAAATACCACTTAAGTGTCTCAAAATCTATTCGCTGCTTCTCAGTGAACCTTTCTCGGATTAGTTAAGAATCTATTCACTAACCCAACAACTTATATAATATCTAGCCTTGTGCATATTGTAACATATATTAGAGACCCTACTGTAGATGAGTATGGAATAGAATACCTTCTTTCTCCATTTTTTGTTGATGGATATCCACACTTGCTTAGCTTGAACTAAGGTGTCAGTGTCATGCTAACTAACTTGACATGCTTCATATGGAACCTTTCCAATACTTGTTCAATTTACCTTTTTTGTGATAACCACAATTTCCTACTCTTCCTGTCCTATTTATCTCCATGTCTAAAGTCTACTTTGTAGGTTCCAAATCTTTAATATCAAAAGATTTAGATAGATCCTACTTTAACTTTTGAATTCTTCCAACATCTTGACTCATAATTAGCATATCATTAACATATAAAAGAATAATGATAAAGTTCTCACCTGTGAACTTCTTGAACTACAAACCATCACCGACATAAGTTCCTTTGTAACTATAATTTGTAATAAAGGAATTAAACTTTCGATACCACTACTTTAGAGCTTGTTTCAACCCATTTAATCTTTTCTTCAACTTGCAGACTTTGGAGGGAGGCATTTAGGAGGTAGGTTTAGAGGCTACAATCAGGGATAGTCTTCTAACTCTCAGCATACAGGTTGTGGTCAGGCCATAGTGTTCACCCTCACCCCTCAAGATTCATAGGCTTTGAATGTAGTGATGTCTGGTATTCTTCTTATCTTTGGATTAGAATCTAGAGTTTTGATAGATCCGAGAGTGACCCATTCTTTTATGTTGCCTAACTTTGTTATGGGACTAGAAGTAGCACTAGACAGAATGGAAGAATCCTTGTCCATATCCACACCTCTTAATGATGCCATAAAGGTGGATTTGATCTACTATTTGTCTCACATGGAGATTAATGGTAAGATATTGACAACGAATCTTATAGTGTTGTTGGTTATGGATTTTGACCTAATATTAAGGATGAACTGGTTGTTTAGTCATTATGTCACCATGGATTGTAGAGAGAAGAAATTGGTGTTTCGAATTTCAAGTGAGGTGGAGTTTACTTTTGAGGGAGATAAAAGGACTATCTCATCTAACATAGTTTCGATGTTTGCGGTCAACAAGATGCTTAAATATGGGTGTCAATGGTTATTGGCCTCAGTCAGGGATACCTCCAAAGAAATCGACAACCTCCAAAGTATTCCAATAGTTAAGAAGTTTCTAGATATATTTCTTGAAGAGTTATTATGGCTACCTCTAGAGAGAAATATCGAGTTTTGTTTTAATTTAGTACTTAGTACAACTTTGATTTTTACACCTCCATATAGAATGACACTTGCAAAGTCAGGAACTAATAGAATAATTACATGATTTATTGGACAAGGGTTCATCAGGTCTAGCATATCAACATGGTGTGCGTTAATATTGTTTGTAAAGAAAAAGGATAGTTCTCTCTACCTGTTTGTTGACTACAGGCAGTTGAATAAGGTAACCATTTGCAACAGGTATCTATGAACTTGAATCAATGATCTATTTGATCAGCTTCAAGGTGTTAGGTATTTTTCTAAGATCGACCTAAGGTTTAGATATCAGTAGCTAAGAATCAGAGGAGAGGATATATCTAAAACTGTCTTTAGCGCTCAATACGACCATTATCTATTCTTAGTAATGTCCTTTGGCCTTAATAATGCTCCAATAGCTCTCATGGATCTAATGAATATAGTGTTCAAATTGATTTTAGATAGGTTCATGATTGTCTTTATCGACAACATTTTGGTGCATTCCCTAACAAATAAGGAACACACCCAACATTTGAGAGTGGTGTTGTAGACACTTCGAGAACTCCAGTTTTATGTAAAGTTCTCGAAATGTGAATTTTAACTTGAGAGTGTCATATTCTTAGGACACGTGGTATTTTTTAAAAATCCTACTTTCCTGTGACTCGGTACAACCAGTTAATCAGTATGATTTAAAAGAATTTGCTTGTGAGAGTTAAAAAGTCAGCAATGAGCTTAGCAAATGGAGTCCTGAACTAGTAGTAACTACTGCAGATAAAAGCTGGAACAAGATAAAATTTGAACTATCAACGATGGGTACATGTAATCCATTAATGCACGCTCATTGACCCATAATCCATTAATGCTGCTTCCTCTTTTCCTATCATAACCAAACAAAATATTACGCTAGCAGGTCAAAGTAGGTAGTTCATGACACATTGAAGTATATTTACTAGATGATGAAGCAGTAGAAAGTGTGAAAAATCATGGCTTTTTTACCGAGGATCAAGCATGGTGACAGTAATATCATTACTTGAGGTTGACTTATAATAGCTAGAAGAGGACTCCTGTTCAGGTACATTTCTTTCGGTGTAAAAACCTGGCTGCTTTGGTTGAGGCAGTGTACTCTCTCCACCAAGCATCAGAACTACAGTTGACATGTTTGGCCTGTCTTCAGGTCTCTGCTGCACGCATAGCAAACCTATATGAATGCTTCGTATTATTTCAGAAATGACGGCTGCTTCACCTGAAATATCCTCAAGTAGTTCCAGCGGCCTCTCTTCTAGCCACAGTCTCCATGCCTACAACAAAGTTAAATGTCAAGTTCAGTTTTGGTTCTTTGTTTGTATAGAAAATATTTTAAAACCTTTCACTCATTGAGCCTCAAGGTTTGACAATTTTATGAGTACTGTTCCTAAAAGAGATCATTGAAACACTTCTTTGTGGTAGTAGAATTGAACAAACTTCTTCCATATAAGTTTATAGACTATGGTTTTACTTACATGTCCAAGAAGGTTGTGACGATGGTTTTGACTGTAAAATCCTCTGTTTCTTCTACCACTAGCAATTTCTAGTACTAAAACTCCAAAGCTAAAGATGTCAGACTTCACAGAGAATAGCCCATCGACAGCATACTCAGGAGCCATATAGCCGCTGATAAACAACATTTGTAAACTATTAGGTAATAGGTGAATCCTTTTAGCAATAAGGGGAACAAATAGAACATAAGCATGCAAACTTACTATGTGCCCACAACTCTACTTGTGTTGGCCTCAGTTTGGTCACCCCCAACTATTCTTGCCATGCCAAAGTCTGAAATCTTCGGATTCAAATCATTATCAAGCAAAACATTGCTGGCTTTCAGATCTCTGTGGATAATTCTGAGTCTAGAATCCTGATGAAGATATAGAAGTCCTCTAGCAATTCCATCAATTATGTTCAAGCGCTTTTGCCAATCCAATAATTTGCTTCTTGTTGGGTCTGACCAAGTTACTCAATTGATGTCAGTGTTATCCAAGGGAAGAAAAAAAAGGTGAAATTCTGATGAGATCCATCCCACAGAGAGGTGTACAAAACATACCAAAAATGAAGTAGTCCAAGCTTTTGTTGGACATGTATTCATAAATTAACATTCTTTCACCACTCTGAATGCAGCATCCAAGAAGCTTTACAAGATTGCGGTGCTGAAGTTTGGCAATCAATAGAACCTCGTTTTTGAACTCCTCCACTCCTTGTCCAGAGCCCATTGATAGTCTTTTCACCGCTATTTCTTGTCCATCTTGAAGCGTACCCTGGAGGTCATCTTTAATCATCATAATACTCTTTTTTATTTTTTCTTTTATCTACTAGTCTAATACGCCTGATTTAATTGTTCTACCTTGTACACAAGTCCAAATCCACCTTCACCAAGCTTGTTCTCCACCGAAAATTTTTCCGTTGCCATCATTATGACACTCAATTCAATTGTTGGTAGCTCCAAGTCTTCTTCGGTACTTCTGTTGTTGAGTTCAAATTGGAGGATGCTTTTCATACGATCTGAAATCCAATGTTCAACTATATAATGGTTAACATTAATACACTGGAACCATTTCAGTCATCACAAACAAATAGCTATATCAACACACTTCGTTTTCTTTAATGGAATCAAAATCTTGTACAGATTTTATATTATAAAAAAAAAAGCAAATAAAAGTTTACCTTGTTTTTGAAGTTTTCTTTTCCTTAAAAAGATCAGCAAAACCACAATTAGACCCACGAGGAATAAGGTGGAGCAGATTATAATTCCTATTTGTTTCACCTTTCTTAATTGCTTTTTCCTCTTCACGT
>JAOQMQ010000196.1:35302970-35332900 GCA_027563845.1 Erythroxylum subrotundum
AAGCAACAATCTAGGCTCATTCCTAGCCTTAATCAAGTCCAAATATACCAATTTAGAGTGAAATTTCTCAGCTGGTTAAACATGTACACAAGGCTGAAATTAAAATTTCAGAATTTGTCATCAACATCACTAATGTATGTAACTTCACTACCTTCAATACTTCACAAATTTTACAAACTTAGAAACATCACTAACACCTGAAATTTTTCAGAATTCATGTCCTTTAAGGTTACTTCATTTCAGGTTAATTTAACTTCCGTATTGGTTACATTAAGGCTTACAAAATTCTGCTCACTTATGAAATTAACAGTCACTTTTTGCAAACACACCTACAGCTCTAATTTTTCAAATTCAAGAATAGTTCAATAACACCTATCTTTACCATGAATTCACCTTCATTTGTACTTCAAATCTCAATCTAATTTATCCATAAAACAACCTAAAACCTACGATTTTTATACATCAAGAACAAAGCATAATAGTATCCAATTCATGTATCATTTTCCAGCACAGTTCATCATCAACATCATACACAATCCATCTCAATTCAATCATCATAATCCTTCTATTATAACATGCCATAAAAATCAATCTTTTACGTACTTGTCTAGCTCAAATTTTCACCTCAAATATCAAGCTAATTCATCTCTCCATTCATGCAGAATCATCACAAATTCAAGGTGGGAATTGGATGGTTTTCAACTGGAATCAAAGACTATAACAAGAACAACTATGTTCTGATTCTTTACCTAACTTTGTAAGGGTAAAAGCATGAATTTTGGTGTATCCATTTAGCAAGACTTAAACCAAAAATGCAAAGCTATGAGATGAATGCAACTTTCGATGGAGAGAGTGAAGAATGAAGATGAAATATAGCAGAAACTTTTCTAGCATTTGTTTAGTTCAACTAGGAGCAAGGTGTCATTATCTTAGATTAACATGTGTCATTAAGCATGCTAGCCACTTATCCTCTTCATAAGCCACCAAATGTTACCTAGCTATTAGCCCATTTGTCACTCATTCATTGCTATCATTTGTCAATTAATTAAAAAGGAAGTCCAAATATAGGCCGATTAGAACTAAATGCAATGGATTAAAATTGATTTAGCCAAATTTTGAGTCAATGGCAATCTGAAAAAGTTTGGACTCAAATGACCCAACATGAAACCTAAATTTTAGACTTAAAAATTCAAGTTATATCAAGGCTCTAAGTGGGCTCTATCCTTTTAAAAAGTTCAAACCTAAGATATTGTTAACCATATTATATAGCAAAGAAAGAAGTGAGATGGGTTGCATCTTTTTAGCAGTTGAAGTTATTATTACAATAGTTGCTTTCGTTATTTTAATAATAACCTTAACCACTTATTATATTTTTATATAAAAAGTGGTTTAAGGCAATTGCAACTTGAGATTCAACGTAATTAATGATAACACTTTTTGAAAGTACACTTCCTGCTTTGATTTTTTCTTAAACATATATAACTATCCATAAATTAGAATCCCTTTTGAAACATGTAGAATAAGTTTTTTTTCGTATCTTTGTGTATATATAATCTATGATTTCTCTGGTGTTAGGCTTTGAGGTAAATCTTTTTACTGGCAACTCTATATATCTAGTTCCCAGTTTTTGACTTCCATGAGGGACCACTTCTTCACTCTTCCTTTATACAATGATTTGGGATTATACCTGCTGAAGGATAAATATGTTTTTCAATCCTTTCACGCAACACTTCAATCCAAAATTTTGATGAAATTTCAGCTGTGGTGTTTAATATGTCCACAAACCCATAAAACCCTAATTAGGTTTGTGGCACCTTCTCCTCCGTTGGGTGTCGACAACTGGAGCCAGAAAACCAGCAAGAGAGAAGTTAGATACAGGGATTGTTGGGATTGGTTGTCATGCGGTGGACGGTTGCAGCCAGCTCCTGGCCGCCGGTGATGAAGGCATTTGAATGCCCTCAAATGCACCGTATGCAATTGCCACCGGAATTTTCATAGCAAGACGGTTGACGGTGTTGAGGGGTTGTATCACCACGGCCAACAATTATCTCCTTACTGCGCCACCTCCTGCTAGGTACTTCCACCACCGTCTCGTCCTCTGGCATTATCGGCAGTTCCTGGGGGCGGTGATGGTAGTGGGACAAGTGGCAGGTACTTTATGGAATCCCAGTAGTAGCGGGTGTGGTGGGACGAAGAAAAGGTTTAGGACTAAATTTACACTATGCTAAGATGTTGGAGTTGGCGTAGAGGCTTGGTTGGAGGATTCAAAGCTGGCGTGGAGCAGTTTCTGGTTGAGAAACGACATTTTCTTAAGGTTTGGATGCATATAATAGCAAGCTCGTCCTTATAAGACACATGAACTTGTCACGTCGTACATGGATATTTACATATTTTAAAATAATAAAATTTATTTTTGTTTAATTTATTTTAAATGTTTTATAAATATTAAAAAATATATTTAGTTATTTTAATAAAAATATACAAGTCTTCGATCTCCAAACATCGATAGGCAGTGGTGACTACTCAAAAGAACTTTTCCCAAAATAAAATAGCATGAAACTGGAAGAAGAAAGGAAAAGCTGCTCACTAAGTAGCCCAAGAGTATGATGAATCGGCTACCAATCAAAAGGGACTTAATAAAAGCTTCAACAGCCTTAACTTACTTATACTGACCCTAACACAGACTGCCACTCTCTCTCTCTCTAGATCTGTGGCTTGTGTGTGTGCATCTGTATATATATATATATACACACACACTTACTGCAGAATTCCTACTTGTGTATTATATATACATGCGTTGTAGGAGCCTGGATCTGTACTATCACTAGCAGCCACTCCACTGACCCACACATACCTCTCACAACTACACACTCAGACACTCACCAGTGTGTCTGTTCTTTATACTTTTGCTTTGTAGGAGGCTATCTTTTTCACGTTTTGCAATGCCATACCCTTTAAGGATTTGCTTGACTCCCATAAACGGTGTTGCAGAGATGCTCTTCCTTGTTTTTCAGCACATTAAAAGATGTATTCTAGTTCTAGAAGAGAAAGCCTCACTCTGCCTATCTCCTAACAAAAACAATCTTTACATATTGCTAGGGTTTCGACTTTCGAGCTTTATAGTAAAACCTCATTCTTTTCCAGGCTTTATACAATGCAGCAGTAGCTCATGTTCAACAAGATTTTACCTTCATTCTTCATATGCGAGCATGCTAGCATTTTCCGTTATGACTACTTTAAGGAATTCAAGCCAAATCCAAAATATTATTTGTGACGACAGAAAATACATGTAACCTGAGTTAAGGCTGTTAATCATGCAACGGTGGCAAGTACTACAGCTATACTAGTTAGATAGTTGTACTTTCCCAATTAATGAAGAATTCGTATCAATCTGTAACATTGACGAGAAGAATCTTAAAAGCAATTTATACATTTTTTCCTCTCCTGAACAGATATTAAACGTTATCAATGTCTTTATATAAACCAACAGAATGATTCTGCTGAATTAAAAGATGTCAAGATTAATGTCTACTCTACTGTTCCTTTAAACTCGAGTTTGATTTTAATAATATGACATGATCAACCATTGGTGACATCAAGATTAAAATTTCCATGAATGTTTTTGTACAGCTAAGTACTATACTCACTGATACAACAACCTTGCAGGACTTAGGTTCGAAGTATTGCATGCTTACTTTGAGAAATTTGTGAAAGCTACCTATTCCATGGCCTACAGAAACCTGAATGCAATTTAACGTCTGATAAGTACCTAAATTCAATACATGAGATAGATCAGACCGAACCCACGATCTGGAATCGATCATGGATAAATTGATGGTGGGAACTGTAAAACAAAGCAGTAACTGACAATTTTGGAGAGAGACATTACCATAACCCAGAACATATTTCACTATAGTGGAAAGGCCAGTACGATATATCAAGACAAAAACGAACTAAAAAAAGTAGGGTTTGAATTTAGGTAGCCACACGAATCACTAAGAAAAAGAACACAACCAAAGTAGATATGTTTCTTTGAATCTAAAAAGAAAGCTTGAGGGACAAATCAACAAAATTAGAAGCATTAGATGCATTAGTACCCACTGCAACTGAAGCTTCCATGTCCTTGGAACAAGTGCTTTTATGATCACTACTTTTTCCTGGAAAAAACTCGTACTCCACTATAACTCTTCCATTCGCTGAATTTCCCTTCCGATGAACTGCCACGACCTCCATGCCCTACAAATTAATAAACCCACTTTCAGAATCACAATCTATAAATAACATCAAGAGCAAAGCTAATGTCACATCAATTTCTAGACAATGGAGTTATACAATAACATGTAATCAACCAGGTTTCTTATGCATGAAGGATATATTTTATTTTGTTTCTTTTTACCACGTTGAGACTGTTATTGGCATACAACTCTTTCTTTGTGGCTCTTAAGCTGAATTCATCTTTGTAATCATCTGATCGAAACTTAGGAAACCGGAACCCTAGAAATTAGGTGATACTGATACCTCACACCCCTCTCTTCTTTCACTATATACAATATGCTTCCCACCAAATTTCTTCTTCTGGGAAACAATCAAGTAATCATCTTGTCAAAGACAATATAAGTAAAAGATGGGGAAAAAAATGAACTCTTCAAAATAAGTTTCCCGTCCTTTTTCCTTGCGTTTTCTTTAAATCCAAGCAACACGGTTAATCTCGGACGTTGCTCAAAACCAAAAAGTAAAAATCAGACTAACAAGGTTAAATTTAATGAAACGAAACAAAGGGTATAAATATGATAATAAACTTCGGTGTTATTTCAAAAGCCAAATAGAAAAGGCACCAGATGTCTAGGGCTCACTTGTAGTGAGATCAAGAAAATTAAGAAACCATTCATCTAATGCAAACCTTATAGCAAATATCACATCGAGTATGAGCACACTGCTGTGTGATGATCTTTGGCATTGAAGAGAGCTCTTTCGAGGTCTCAAAAACAGCCGAACCAGAATTACTACTACTCAACCCAAGCTGAACCGGAGCTCCAACCAAATATGGATTCGCAAAGAACTGATGACCCACTCCAAAACCGCCCGACCCACTGCTGATAGCCGAACCATACTGCACTGGAATGCGATTAACCTTAAGTGGGTCATCCACAGGTAGCTGAAGGTGGCTGAGGGAGTCCATTTGGTTGGCTTCAATCATCGTCTTTCTCCATTCTTGTAGCCTTAAACGCTCGAGTTGAGCCACACCCATGCCTCTTTGGGGAGGATGTTTCTTGCGAGGTGGACATTTGCTGGGTTTTCTTCCTCGTGTACTACTATTTACGGGTCTAGGTTGATGAAAGGATTCGGTCTTAGTGGGTTCTTGTAGAAGAATAGAAATGGGTGTAGCCATTGACGAGAGTATCTTGAGACAAAACAAACAAACCCGCTAGTGTTTGTAACCTAAGACAAGAGAGAGACGAAGAAGATGGTATAATGATACTGGTAAAGGACTTTTTGTGAGAAATAGAGATGACAAAAAAATGGCTAGAGGAGAGGTGTGGGGTTTAAAGTAAGAGAACTGATGAAGTGGCAAAAAAGAACATGGGTTTTTTGCTACTCTCTTCACCCATTCATCTATTTCCAGATGCTGTTATATATCATGATCATATGGTCTTTCTTATTTGTAGAAAATCTAATTATGATGGCCTGGACATAGTCATTGGTCAAATGGTAATGCCAATAGCTAACTCCTGTTACCACGATCAGGAAGAAGAGGAGGAGCTAAACCTAAAACCACTCATAAGTTAATGCTCATCAGCTTTATTTACTTCTTACTAACAGCTTCAAAGGTTAGGAACACGCCTCTTTTACATTGGGCCCACTTACACGTGTCAAGACGTCGGGCGATTTAGCCAATTGTACTAGACAAGGTCGGAGATGTGGGGTATTGTCCTCTGGGAAACATGTTCTAAAAAGCTGGCAGGTGGGGTAGTACTAGTAAGAGGCACGGCGTCAGTTTTGTCGGAATCGGCAAAATATCATTGGTTTTGTTTATATGTAGTTTTGTCACTAAAACGAAAAGGTTTTTGGTGCATGGAAGTAAATCTTTCCGTCTGCCACTTCAATGGTCATGATCTTCCTGATAATAGGGTTCTCTTCTCATGTATTTTGTGGGTCATCAGCAGATGTGATCGAGTGAGCTTAGTCTTAGTGAACTAGCACGTATAGCAGCCTCTGGCATCTGGGCAATCATAGAGAGTGAGATCTGGTCGCTGAAATTAGTATACATGAAGCTGCCCTAGCTACCATAATAGGCCTATAGCTTGCAATCATATCTTCTTCATATATGGAATCATGAAATGCTGTGTCCATGTGGTAGCATCTAGCTCTTTTATTGAGCTTTAAAGGATTGTCAATGTGATTAAGCTGTAATTACTTCATGCAGTGAACTAATGTTAATTTGTGTTTGTATTATATATATTAGCCAATTAAGGAAATGGTTTTCAGGAAAATTTCCTTTGAACCTGTAAATATTTAAAGGAAAATGCTATGGATTGGTCCAGAAACAAATCCTTGAGATCTCTATCACATGAAAACTTTCCGCTGTGGGTTAGTCTAAGGCATCAAAAAGGTTGTCTCTCCCAAGTCAAGTATTAAAGAGCTAATCTGCCATATCCCAATGAGAAACTTTTTTATGGCTACCCACAAACACAAAGACCACGTCAAACAAACAAGCTGCTTTCACATTTCATGAAAATACCGCTCACAAAATCCATAAGAACATCTACTTTCCTTGTCCATGTTGATGAGAACACACAACTTCCACAAGCACCCAATAGAAGTGATCTCAAAAGATCAAAGAGATTAGTTCCACCACACAAGCATAGACATAAACAAAGACAAAGACATAAGCCATATGGTGTTGTATGGAGCAGAAGAAAGAAAGCACACATCCCATCCCCCAAGAAATTGCACAAGTGTTTGATGGCTTCTTTCTTGCTGGAGATCCATCCCAAACCGCGTGACCAACCAAACGAGTGTCGATGTGTGAAAGATCTCTGATCTCACGAATATTGTTGGACTAGGGTGTACGGATTCACGCCGTCCTCATAAGTAAGCCAGCATTCCACGCAAGCACATGAATAGACTCCAAGACCTTGATTCGTTTTTATCTAAACGGTAACTAAGGCCAGTGGATTGAGGGACGTGGGACTAAATATCATTTGGTTTCCGGGGTTCATGCCACGTGGCGATTGGTCCCCGCTTCATGATGTTGGATCTGATGATGGTGAAATGTATAGGGTACTACTACTACAGGGAGATGTTTGTTTAGTGTAGAATAGCATATATAGGATGCATGTTATTACAGTAGGCGGCTGGGAGAGAAAGTGGGAACAAGGAGATTTGGCACGTGTGAGATGAGATGGCACGTGGGAAGATGCTGGGTTTGGGCAGACATGGTGGATTCTTGGTTTCTGAGAAGCAGATTGTGCCCTGCATGGAATTGGCATTAGGGACTTGTTGGTCTTTAATGTATTTTGTGTATAATCAATCATAGTCTATGTGGGGATCCGGCTTTGGTGTGACCACGAGTGGGGGGACCACATTGTACTTGTTTACAACACAACTCAAGCTCTTTTCATTAGAATAAATTAAGATGATCAAACCAAACTCATGATTAATTAGCTGGCATGCTAATCAATTATCTTTTCTGAGATTATCATTAATCAATCATCAATACGAAAGTAGATGAATGCAGTGAATAATCTTATCTTAAAGCATATAAAGGAAGAACGAGTAGAGGGAGGTTGGTTTTGTGAGAGTTAGTTTTGGGTTTATGCAACTTGGTAAGAGATCCAACTATTTTGTAACAAAATCACCCCAAGATCCATCCTATCCTTGTCCTCACAACACTTGCATACCATAAAAAGCAAGGAGTAAGGACCACATCAGATGCTTATGTAATTATTTGGATCTCATTCTCAATCTCAACTGAGATTTCCTCTCTCAGTTTTACCACATTGCCCTAATTTGACCATTTTGTCCACAAGTGAACATCTTAGTACATATCTTGGTGTAAGATTTTATGGAGGGACAAAACAAAATCGAATACGAGGGGCACTGCAGATGTTGGGGATCATAATATAAAATCCTGGCCGTTCAAGAAGGACAAATCTGTGCTGTGCATCCAGTATTTGGTATTCTCTGGCATTTATGTACAGTTTGGTGTTATTTTTTGACGATGAAAAGGTCACTATCATTAGTTCAATTTTGCTTGGTACCTCATAACAGAAAAGACGATACAAGCAAAATGTGTCTGTGAGAGACGCATCCTAACGGCACCCACCCTTATCCTGGAATCAAGACGATTTGATCCATACTTACGGATTACTGTTTCTCTTTTTTGTTAAAAGTCTTGAATTTGGAGAGATATTGTAGCCATCTGTATAAAATAACTTGCTGAAGAGAAGTGGAGTACATTTTGATACAGACTCTGTCGTAGTAACCAACAATTGTCTTCCTTCCATTCTCACCTAATACGAAGCCATTAGATCTGCTCTCAAATTGTTGTGCCCTACTGTTCCTTTAACTTGTTGTAACGGATGACTTGAATTTATTCAGGCAAAGGAGGCACAACACTTTGGGAACAGCAAATCTGTTCCCTTTGTTCTTAAGCTAAGACCACCAATTTTGAATCCCAAAATTATTAGCAAGGGGACCTCCTTTTGCAATTAAAAAGAAAACTATATATATAATATTGACAAAAAATAATATCAATTTACAACATGAGCTTCTGTCATTATTCACTCGACGTTTTCATATGCTACACTAACAGGAAGTTTGAATGATGCACATAGCATCCACTTTCCAGGTGCAACAAGACGTACCCTGCGCATTTCTACACAAACTGCCACCTCCTTTAATGCAATTCTTACCCGCTGTGCGTAAATTGTTCAAGAATCACAAGAAAGACATCAGATGCTGCATGAAGGAAGATATATGCCAGGAATATGTATATGAAACCAACCACATATTGAGAATGGAAATTTCAAACCTCATGAAAGTCGAACTCTGGATCTTCAGCTTTTGAGAATCCATAAACATGGATCGTTGGTAACTTATATTCTCTAGCCTTGGGCGCGTCTCCAAATATTCCCCTAAAAGCATCTTTCAACATAGGCAAAAACATTTAGTTGTGGATACAAATATTCAAGCCTAATCAATCTGAAATTTCATCAGTTTAAAAGTACATGTCCTGGTCAGTTATGGGTTCATGACAACGAAACTATGGCGAAGGACATTTTTCTTGGTAAGAAATGAAAAGAAATATTTCGATGTTTCATAGACCTTGTCTATGCGAGTTTCGCCCATGAAAAGCGGTCAACATCACACCAGGCATACACTAAACTTGATAGCGCCGGATAAGAAAAATGGTTGTAGTTGACTAATGAATGACCCAGACGTTTCACTCCCTATACAAGCAGGCATTTGAACATAACAGGTGCAATTATTAAGAATCAATATCCCCCTAGCCAAATTTGATAAAATTCACAAGATCAGTTTGAAGAGTTGAAACTAAGCTTACAAATCAGAAAGAATTCCAAGCAATTGTTGCCAGATGAAGTAACCTAAGCATTTCCACTACCCCCAAGACCAAAGCCTCAAGAGGAATATTGAAGCTAAACTTAAATTAAGTCGACATATTATTCAATGAATCATGCAACTTCTTACAATCTCATGTGTGTCCAAGGACAACAATGTATGATAACATACCGAGATATTCCACAGCATCATTTGGCAGATTCATAACCACCTGTGTGATAGAATGAGCTTTTTCACTTGTAAAAATAGCATTGATGAACCTCCTTCCATCCATGTTAAAGACCTAGACAGTGACAAGCAAGATTCTCAATATGAAGCTTGACACTAAAGAATTACGTGTGGCAGATTACCCAGCAACTTATTATCTGTGTAATTCTACACGTTCCTGTGTTTGATGAATATGAATAACGGAAAATTTATACAGTGAGATTGACGGCATTGTCTGACAACAAAAAAAAGTGACTTAATTAAGTTGACCAAGTCTTAATTAAGTTGACCAAGTCCCAGCATTGTCAGCAGAATTTGTACTAGAAATATAAAATATAACTATATTTTCATCACAATTCATCACATATCAAAAAAATTGAAAAGGGAAGTGTCTGCTTCTAAAAAGTTAATGGTAATAGGCCTCAAGTTACTGTTGTCTGTCTTTATGGCTATTTTGGATCTTCATAATAGAAGGATGAATAGAGATGTGCAACACCAAAATGAACTAATCACTGGAAAGTCAGTTATACCATGATCTTTCTCTCAAGCTTGTTGAGAACACTATTTCTCTCCAGATAATCAACTGCATGAGGATTCAAATCATTGGCATATACGCGCTTGACTATCTTTGCAGCAGATATAGCTATTGGACCGACCCCGGAAAAGACATCACCTGTCAATTTGCATAAATGATCAGCAAACACAAGTAAACAATGATTTTATCTTGTGCAGAAATTTAACAGAAACAAAAGTTGATAAAACAGAAGTACATTGCAAAAGTACAGAACAAGAGACCAACAACCTTCTAAACTAAAAACCAAAGAAAACATGACAAACAGAGAAAATTAGAACAGTAAAATCCACTAATAACAGCCATGTCTTCGAAGCAGAAGAAAGGAAATTCTGTGGTAGTAATCCTGTCACAAGGGCAATCTTCATTTGTTTTCCTACCAACTTTGTTTCTTTCACCCTTCAAAATAGTGCTGCTATTAAGTTCGATAGAACTGTCAAACTTTATCAATGGTCAAAATGATAGCCTACAAACTAACAGTTCTAAGCAGATATTTCAACAATTCAGCAGGTATGTAAACTAGAATTATGAAAAGACAAGAACATACAAACAACATCATCTCTAGTAAAGCCATTGAGCAGTCTTTGTCTTTCAGTTGCAAGCCTCGAGTTCCAATACCTGCATAAAAAATGAAATTCTTAATGCTACTAGCACATAAACTCTCTCTGGTATTGTTCCCTGAACAATATTTATGTAATAAAATGAGATGGGAGATGCATCAATGCATCCACCAGTATTATAGATGAAACACTTAAGGATATAGTAACCACAAAATTATTGAGAGGCGGACAGAAGAAACAATTACAGAAAAAAGAAATCCTTAAATGACCGCAAGAGAATTGAACAAAGTGATTTGAGAATCTCATGATGAAATTGGTAGCTTCATTTTGGAGATTAAACGAAGGGAGGTTTCAGATTCAGGAGATAATTGCCTATTGAGGCCCTCAACTCTCCTGAGGATGTTGTAGAAGAGTAAATGCTTAATTCAGAAATCTAATGAATTGCTCATGGAGCCACCATCACGCATTAATACCTGTAGCATGATGACGTTACGTTCAAAACATGGACTCCAAAGGGCATGAGATGTTAAAATGTTTGATACCATAATGCAAAGGACAGATTATGAGATTTCAGACAAATTAAAAGAAACTTTTTCTCAAACAGCATGAGACAACAGACATGTAAATTTTGAGTCAGTCTCAATGAATTTGTTGGAAAAGTGTACATACACTGTAGCCAAATCAACATTAAATTGTAGTCCATTCTCAACAACCATGGTAACAAGAGAGTGATTTCCAGCTAAAACCTCAAGTTGCATTGTTCTGTAATCATTATGTATGGCATCAATCTTGTTAACAACTGTCTGTATCTTTGGTTTATGTTTATCCAGAACAACCTGTAATAGAATGCTCGTAACGTTACAAAAACTTAATAAGAGATTATTTATTCCTTCATTTATGTGTTTTCATAAAAAGCACCTTTGCTATGAGCTTCTTGTAAGGCAGATGCTCGTCTCTCAAATTCAGGTGAGCAATATGCCCAACTGTCTCAAAAGCTGATGGGACAATCATATCTTTTGGTAACAAAGTCTCCAAGACCTGTAAAGATGATTAAATATTAGAGATCCAGTTGTCTGGCAACCCTTTGGCAACCCCTAGTGCAGCAAGCTCCATTGCTTTACAGTTGAGAGTGATCAGTAACCTTCTCAACAGCTTATTTAACTAAAGAGTGTTATGGAAAAGAGAACTTCTGGAAAGTTAAAGACTTTCAAAGTAAATTTGTTTAAAGAGCAACGGAAAACTATCAGCTTGAAGCACACTCAACATAAGTTTTATTACTCAAGCTTGGTTTGACTCAACTAGCTCTTTAGAAAAGTCCATGCATGACCAGATCAGAATCTTAAGTTTGATTAATTGGCATCATAATACCAAAAGCTTAAATGAAAATAAGCAGCATGCATGACACTGATGACCATTATGACAGATTATACATCAAGACTGTTAAAGAGCGTATCCAATTTACAAGGGGCAGTTTTTCCTATTTTACTTTTCCCTTTATGAGAGCCAGGAAATTCCTTGAACGACTTAAGAAAAATGATTGATATCTTCGGCCTACGTAGATAAAACTTAACAAACAAAAACAGAGAGAGTATGAACATAAAAGAACTCAAGGGTATGTCTACCTCATTCATCTTCCAGTATTCATAAAACAAAGTCAACTTGCATCTAACGAGCTCAAAGGTCGATGTCGAGTTGTCCTTCATTGCTTCCTCAAATGCAACCTGAAGGGTACAATATCAGATGTAATCTCCAGACGCACAAGCATATAATATAATGAAACCTATTATATCAATAAATTTACACAACAAATCACAGTAGAAAGCATTACATGATTCGGCAAGTGTACCCTAGCAACTAGCATGACAAATATAATTCCCCACACAATTGGAGATAGTACCAAGCTCAGACCTTCATTAGTGAAACAATAACTCAGGATTGACAAATAAAATTCCACAGATACTTGGACATAAAGCCAAACTCAGACCTTCATCATTTAAATATTTGACCACAAACAATCTTCCATAGATGACATGCATTAGTTAATCAATTCTTATACTGAAGTTTAAAGCTGAATGTTTGTATCCAACTGTCAAAGCCATAACAAATACAACATGAGATCTTGTAAGACTATGAGCCAGTAAACAACATCATTACATAAAATAATTATCCACCTACTAAATTTCAAGATGATATGCAACAGTATGCCAATACAGGACACTCACGCAATGTTGAATAAAGCATAAGAATAGAGGTCCACCATCATGTAAAATACTTCAGAAAAATGTTTAATATGTAGGCAGAACAGTCATTCCCTGCCATCTAAGACAGCATTCTTATCATTTTCATGGGGCATTTCGTTCAAGCTAGGAACAAGAAGCTTCAGAGTTCTCCATATTCAGTGTCAAACTTCATTCTTGCCAAAACCGATAAAAGAGATGAGCGTCTATGGCCTCCATCCCTTGATCTAGTAAAATACATTTTTCTTGAAATCACTCCGCAGCAACACTTACCTTTAATCTAATATCAAGGCAAAAGAGGAACAAAATATACATGAATAATCTTAACCTTTTATTTTAAGCTTTCCGAGGAATATCTAAAAAAGGCAACTATAACAATTGTCATCGTACGACATCTCAGAAAAACAAACAATGTATACAGGAAAAGGCGTTCAAATTCAAGTCACAATAAAGAAAATCAACTCATAAAGCATCAGATAAACCCTTTTGCAACTTTACTTCACATTGGTGACTAAACATATTATCCATAATGACAAGAAAATACATACACATGAATAGCACAGTCAAGGACTCAGATATATCAGATTAGCCACCTTGATAGCCCGAGGTAACTCCTCCATTCTTTTCCCTGCATACCTTTCATCCAAAAGCAACAATCTTGTAGACCCCTTCCATTTCCATTTCCCCTTAAACTCATCCCCCAACAAACCCTTCCAATTCTCTCCTTCCTCCTCTTCCTCAACAACCTCCACCACGGCAAAATCATTCTTTCGAATCCTCTCAATCCCCTCACTACCCCCATTTCCATTCTCCTCCTTCCTCTTCTTTTTCCTTTTCGGCCGCGAAATCTTAGCCAAGTTTCTGAATTTAACGTATCCTTTTGAATTAAACTCCTTTGCCAATTTTTCCCTATATAAAACAAGGCTTAAACTTTCACCATCTCCCTCTTCTTTGCCATAAGTCCTCGGGTCCAGCACAACAAGGTCTCCATGCTCCGCTTCCTCATCTTCTATTTTCCTCGAGTCTCCAAGTAAAGAAACAAACTCTTCTCCAACTTCATCCCCAGGAACTCTAGCAATATTACGAATCCTAGGCCAATTCAATAAATGCCCACGAAGCCTATTCTCTAAAGCAAAGCAATCCTTCGCAGGAACTCGAAGAGCAGCAATGTCAAACTCCCGCGTAAATTCCTCCTCGGCAATTGCTTTCTCCTCTTCAGCCCCATCTTCCTTGCATTGGTCCAGCAGTTTTCGATCAGCTGTTTTCTCAAAATCATACGGGTATTGAGACGGCATTTTGCCCTTCCAAAGAGAGGGACCATAAGGGCAAGTTTGACAAGTAAACGCATGAGCAGCTGTGCATAACTGAGAAACAAAAGTAAGGTCAGAACGAGAGGATTTAAGAGAAACTAAGAGGGTTGGACAGAAGCTGGTGAAAGGGAGAGAAATGGGTCGAAAAAACAACTTGGCCACCATCGATGCACTGGTTGATTACAGTTGGATAGCGCGAAGACGGAAATCCAAGTATTAGACATTTTCACGGTTCTCTAAATTGTTTTAAGGAAACTTAAAATTATTAATATAAACTTTTTAACTAGTTGAGTGTTTTATGAAAATAATAAGTACATACTTCAAATAAATTAAAATTGACATTCAAGAATTTTATATTATTCCGTTTGTAATATAAATTTTTAATTTTTTATTGTTTAATATGATTTACGTATAATTTTTTTTTGAAAAAAATCAATTAACAAAAATTGGACAAACTTAATATTTGTTAAACTGAACTCATCACACAAAATTAAGAAGAGACAACTGTAGCCTGCTTTTCTGCAAAAACCTGAGTGGCTGTATAGTTGACAAGTATATACACTTAAAAATCATTCGTCTATCCTATTTGGCCTTATTTTAGTACCAAATTCCTTTCTATTCTAGTAGTCCTTCCGTGATGATCTTCGTTTCAGCGATCTCTTATTAATGAACCCAGGCACATAGTACATCCATCCTGCTGTGAGTAATGTAGCAGATGCCTTGCCGCAGAATGCTAGTGCCAAGAGACATACAATAACCAGGTATACACCTACGTAAGAACTTTTACTACCTTCTCTCTTATCTTGAAATTTTTTATCCTGTTTCGGCTTTGATAAAACCGGATTCAATGGATTTTGCTTCGAATGTGACGAGGCAGGTGAAGTCGCTGTAGAAGACTTGCTAGTGTTAGTTCCATCAAATTTCTTGGAAACTTCTGCCAGGATTACTTTTGTGGGATTCTTTGCCACAACTTGGTTTGAATTCTTTTTTGCAACTCGTTTCGATAGGCTCCTGTTTGAATGGAACAATTCTTTTAAGACTTTTGTTTTCTTAATCTTCTTGGCCTGCAATAGAAGGAAAGTACTCAGCAAATCAGTACGCCATGGAAAAACATACTAAAAGGAAGTTCATCCATTCCCATACGAAATTTCCTTCGATAGTAAAGAGAAAGAAGCAACAGCACTTCTAGTACATTGAACAGAACGAGGAAAAGTGAAAAAAAAAAAAATTAGCGAAGAAGAAGAAGAAGAGGAGGAAGGATTAATGACCAAGAGAAGAAGAAGAAGAAAGAGAAGGACCAGTAATTATCACTGGATAATTATCATCAATACACAAAAACCATAGGGGAAGTACAAGTCGGATACTAAACCATCAAAAACAGAGGAATAATTAGGTATCCTAATCAGCTATCAGAAAAAGATATATTTTTCTAACCTAAAAATCTTTGTAATATATGGAAATTGATTGATCATTTTGATGAAGAAAAACACATGCAGCGCATATTAATCAAGACAAAGTTAAGAAAGAAGCCACGTACTAACCAATGAGGTCTCGAACAGGACAGCCTTCAGAACACGTTTGAAACTCTGTTGATTTCTCTTCTCCCGTCCGAAGGTCGACTCTTTATTTGGCAAGTCGTGAAACAAACTAGGAATAACCCCTTCACCTTTACCTTCAATCTTAGCATTCTTCAAACCAGACTTTTTTACAGGTACATCCCCGCCACATTTCTCAGTTGCCACATCCACCGGTCTACTACAACACGAAAAGAACATGTAAAGGGTCTGCTTGCTGCCAGTTCCTTCCTTGTTCATAGAACAAACGTTGTTGGTCTTGTCCAAGATCATGGAGACGTTTGTATATATGTATAGCCTATATATGAAACAGAAAGGTACTATGGCAGGACGTATGTGGCGGTTGAAGCCTAGTGAATAGGCGGGGACTTAAGGGGGTGGTTTTTTTGGGAGAGAGAAGGAAGGAGAATGTGAGAAAACATGAAAAATTGTACGTGCGTGGGCGTGTGTTTTGAGTTGTGTCTGAAACTTTATTGTTTTGGATTGAGTTTATTTATGGGGTTGCGTCTTTTGGAGTGGTTTTCCAATACGCGTTTAGATACCGCTCTTTGTAGGCTTCATCAAACACATGCATGCACCATATAATATATTCTATGACATTAGGGTTTTGCATGTGTATCAAATTTGGTATCCATATAGCTAGGATTTTGCTATTCTCAGATCAAATTAACATGTCAGGCACGGCCGACGATAGAAATACAAGAGTAAGTAAAGTAGTAAAGTATTTTTATTTTATGGAGTTTGATGAAAATTAAGATATATATACATATATATATATATATTTGGATTCGAGAAAACCCCACAGGCGAGCCAAGTGGGTTCACCCCTCAGAGGGCTAAGTGACTACACCCCAGCAGGGGGTCAAGCGGCTACACTCCTGCACAGAGGGCCACACTAGTTCTCCACCTATAGGTAAAACCTTGACTACCCCAGGCTCTTACAAGAGGGGCTAGCAAGGAATCGAACTTGGGACCTAACCGAAGCCAAGCTCCGCTCTCAACTATCTAGCCACACCCCTTGAGTACTAGCCGTCTTTGATGTCAGGTTTCATATTTAATTATAGTTTACACTTAATTTTCAAATGAATTTTCATCTGTTACATAGTATATAATATTGAATTTTATACTCTTTTTTTGCGGACAAGGAGAGGTAGCCTTGGTTGTTACTTGTATCTATCACCTCCCAACTTGGAAATTATTTTAACTTAAAGGTGAAAGATCCAACAAGAGTTATGTGTTCATCATTTATTTGTGTCGCCAAGTTGATCATTTTGAATAAAACCATTTAGAAAAGCAACCAAGATAGTTTGACCGCAAAAGCTGATTGGTCTCATGTCGATTGCTTCAAATCTGAAAGCATTGTTGTACTTTAAACAATTACCACTCCAATACCGTTCAAGTTCTATGTCTTTAAAATTTGAGAAAAGATTAACCTAAACAAACGAAACAAAAGGATTTGTGTTTGTGGAATTCTAAAATCATGTCGCTGTCGTATGAATTTCGATTGGCACGGCATGCATTCCTTGTTTTCCTCTTTAATATTCTTCTTTTAAGAGTTTCTACTCTACTCCAATGATATATTCAATATAAAATTTTCGAAAACAGAGAGGATTCGATTATCTATACTCAATACTCTGTTTCAACCCGCGGAACAGAGTTGGAACATAACATAATGCTAGATTGCTAGGTATAGATGATCCGATTCCGTAAAAGAGAAAATTTTAAGATAATTTTTAACAAAATTTGATCTTAATATCAAATCAAAAATTATACATATTAATATTATTTAGTTGTCAAATATAAAGTAGTGAGTTATCATAACTTGAAAATTTTCAACAAAATTTTTTTAAAATGTTTTAATAATTTTTTAGTATTTTTAATGTCATAAAAGGCCTTTTCGTAAGTAGAATCTTTTTTATTTCTAATTAAATTCTAAAATCTTAAAAAAAAATATAACTTCACAGTACAAAATGTATTTTCTATTAAAAACGATGTATAAGGTAAAAAAACGGAAACCAATTATTTTCTTCTTTTTTCATTAAAATTAATACTTTTAAATGTTAAGTTATTTTAAAAAATTATTAAAAGTTAAATTTTGATACTAATATAAAAAATTAAACCAAGTTGGTATTAACTGAGTATAAATTTCGTCTTTATTACTTTTAAATTTTTTAGACCTCATTTAGTGACTAGTAATAAATAAAATAAGAATGAGTACAGAAAACAAAAATGAGAATAAGAATAATATTTTTATTATATTTAGTATTTAATAGATTAAACATGTTAATAATTATGTTAGTATTTCGTGTTAAATATTAGGAATAATAACGAAAAATAATGAATTTTTCTTGTAACAAGAAATCAAATATTTCCTATGTTTTGGAGGTGTTAAAGGTTTACTAATTTTGAGTGGTTGAAGCCTACATTTTCCTTTTAACTTTAAGAGATTTCCGTTTTGAAGAAGGGCAAACACAAGCTCTAAAGATGTTAACTTTAACTACTACTAAATCACATTAATTTGTCTTTATAACATAAGTACCCATTGAATTCTTTTTCTAATGTCCTTCTTCCTTAAAAAGTTCTTCATATTTGAACAACTTTATTGTCAATTCATAGAAATCATGAAATTTTATACCTTGAAAATTTTTCTAAAATTTAATATTGAGACCCCTTTGAGCTAACTTCATATATTTAATCTCTAAGAATGCAATCCGATATTTACTTGTCATCTTCTTGAATTGGGTGATGAAGATGCCAACATTTTCACTATTTTTCTAAGTAACTTTGGACAATTATGCTATACTAACTTCAGATTCTCTATTTTAGCCTACAAAAGGACAAAATGGTGAAACTAACAATATACTAAACAAATTAGATTCAATAATTCTATAGCCATATGGATAAGGATTCTTCGGGTCGATATGTTATGAATAAGGCTTATATAATTCCAAACAACCAAGCCTCAGTAAACCAGGACTACAGTTCTTGAACGGCTTCTCTGAAATCTTTCATATTAACTTACAATCCTATTTACAGAGAAGCAGTAACAGGATGACTGTTTATATCCACAATATGACCCCCTAAATCGTATTGTGGTTTGTTAGCTTTAACTTCCACACCAAATCCTTGCCTACCAAGAGTTTAGAGCCCAACCAACTGTTGGCTATTTTCACAATTAACGACAAATGTGTCATAGGAACATCTTCTCTTTTACGAGGAGAAACATATTTTTCATCCACAGATGAAGCAATTAGAAGGTGATTGTATTTGCTAATTTTTATCGCATTTAACACAGGATGGCCTCCAAGCTTTGGAGATTTGCTTTTCTAAAGGAGAATTCTTCCTAGTGATTCGTATCAGCGGAAGAAAGTTTATTCACCTTCTCTATCATTATTTTGATTACCTTAACTGTAGAAGCTGAGTTGGACTTCAATTATAGAATTTCATTTATACAAACAACATCATTTCATGTTGATGGTTGCAGCAATTTTGGACTTTTTTTCAATTGGAGAGTTAGTTAAAGGTTGTTGGGAGACAAATGCATAACTCTCTAAATGATCAACCACATATTAACAATAAGAAATAACTCTTCAAATTACAGCAGCAAAAAAATGAGAAGAAACTAAACGATGAAACAAACATTAAGATTTAACATAGAGACCTCCAATGTAGAGGGGGGGGGGGGGACCACTGAACAAATCGATAAATAAATCCACCAGACTCAATATAAGGATTTACAGAAAAAGTTGATCGCTCACCTCTCACAATAACAAGTTATCTCACAAAGTTTTAGGATTGAAACTAAAGTTGATATCATAATTAACAAACCCTTATGAGAAGAAACTAAACGATAAAACAAACATCAAGATTTAACATAGAGACCTCCAATATAGAGGGAAAAAAAACCACTAAACAAATCGATAAATAAATCCACTAGACTCAATATAAGGATTTACAGAAAAAGTTGATCGCTCACCTCTCACAATAACAAGTTATCTCACAAAGTTTTTGGATTGAAACCAAAGTTGATATCATAATTAACAAACCCTCAAACCAATCCCCAAAAACAATTAAACAAGGATGAGAATCTAAACCTCTTTGTCTTCTTACTGTTTGTTTCCTCACTTTTGGACATTGTGACTGCACTCTCTATCTCATGTTGACCTAGAGCAAGACTCAACTATTTATAGGCACCTCTAGCTTGATAGCTTTAGAATCCTAACTAAACTCAACTAGCTATATTATATCTTATCCTAATCAGATTACATCACATTATCCAACAAGATGACATCCTTATCTAAATAGGACTCTATCTGATAGGATTTATCTTCATCTTAACTAATAAGATAAGAGATTACATCTATCCATGAATGATACATCCATATTCATGAAGATCTTCACTATATTCAGATGATCCTCCCACACAATCTTTTATCTTTTAGAGGTGATGTCTATCTACTGTGATCTTATCCGTCACATCATCCAAGATCTCAAAATAGGGTTGGACACTTAACAATCTCCCCCTCCAACCCAAATATGGTGAAGACATGTTATTCTCTATCATCTACTTGAGATTCATCCCAACAAGTTTACAACAAAGCTCATGCTTATTTTCGGGAACCATATTAATCAGCATATCAACTCCATTCAAATCTGGATGAACCTTCTTCAACATTAATTATTACTCTTTTATCACAGACCTTAACCAATGATATCGAGCGTCTTCACAAAATGTAATCTCTTGCACATCACCAGACTCCCCCTCAACAGTAAGTAACAAGTACTCAGAATTTACATATCTTCTAAAAGGCCTTTTCTTCCTTATCGACTTTTGAAGCTGTGTTTCATCAACTATTACATTTCATTGTCCCCTACTCATTATCCTCAATAGAGTCATAGAAATTTGAATGCACTAACTCTAATAACTCTAACTTCCTTTAAGATCTTCTCATGAAAAAGACTTTATGTTGCTTTCCAACTAAATAATGATTGCAAGGATTATGTGGTTGAGAGTTCTTAACTGGGATAAGGGATTTATTAGCCAACAACTTTAATCATTTATCACGGATGTGTCCCAATTGTCGATTCCACATATTTATTGAAGTTTCCTCTTCGACTATGTATAGTTCTCCACCACCATATACCTTTAAATGTGTCTTATACAGTGAGCAATATAACTCTCCTCGAGCTGTTGTCATTGCGCCTTTGGATAGTTTCCACTTTCTATCCCCAAAAGTGTTGTGAAATCCTTCTTAATTTTACACATTCTTCGATAACAGATTCAGTCTTAGATCAGGGATGTGCCGTACATCTTTCAAGGTCAATAAACTTTTGATGTTCTTCTGAACTCGGATATCACCCATACCAACTATCTTAGCGAAACTTTGGTTTCTCATCTTGATGCTCCCAAAATCTCTACTATTGTAGCTTGAAAAGTATTCATTCTTTGGAACACAATGATAAGATGCTCACGTGTCGATTAGCCATTCTGAACCAATATTGCTGACATGGAAGCATTCACTAGTTGACAAACTAGTGACACCTCATCATCCATACTTAAAGTAGTTGCAACTGTAATCTTATCATCATCGTCATCCTTATTAGCTTCCTTTTGTTGATCCCTCTTCCACTTATAACAGAACCCTTTAATGTGTCCTGGCTTGTCAAAATAGTGGCACGTCTTCAAATCTTTGTTACCTTTGAACTTTGAATTGTTTTTAGACTTGCTGTGACCATTGGGACCCCTACTCTTGTTCGTTCCCCTACTTTTTATCATGAAAGCCTACACGTTGTTAGCTTCAATCTCCTTTCTTTTAATTTCTTCATTAAACCTACACGTTGATAGCTTCATTCTCCTTTCTTTTAATTTCTTCATTAAACATACTTTCTTTGATTACATCCAAAGAAAACATACCTTCAAAAGCTGAGTTGCTTATCATCATCAGTAGCATTTCCCAACTATCCGGTAAACTCAACAAGAAAAAGCTTGTAACTCATCATCAAGAATGATCTTCAAAATTGTAAGCTTATTGATTATGTCCTGGAAATCACTTAGATGCTCCGAAATTGATTTCCTAACCTTCAACTTCAAATTCACAAGCCTCTTAATCAAAGAGTCCTTGTTACGAGTAGTCTTCCTTTCATATAGACTTTCTAACTTCTTCCATAACTCAAAAGGATCTATTTCTTGAGACACATGGTTGAATATGCTGATATCAATCCATTGTCTGATAATGCCCAGAGTTTATGTTTCATCTTTTCCCATTTTTTGCTTGACTTCTTTTCAAGTTTCGAAAGAGCATCATCCTTCACACCTTTGTCCACTTCAATAGGATCAAAGAGATCCCCGAATACAAAAGGTCCTCCATCATGGGCCTCCAAATCGAGTAACTTGATAACGTTAACTTGACCATAGAGCTACTTCCACTTCCATTAGAATGGCTCTGATATCACTTATTGTAAGACAAATACACAACTCTCTAAAAGATCAACGAAATATAACGACAAGAAATAACTCTTCGATTTGTAGCAATAGAAAAATATGAGAAGAAACTAAACGATGACATAAACACCAAGATTTAATGTGGAAAATCCTCTAATGTAGAGGGAAAAAATGTAGCACCCTACTCCCACAATGACTCGAACCCGACATCATGGGTGATATCCAAGTCCGTGCCCCGCGAGGGTGGCGTGCTAAAACACTCACACATAAAATTGTTATAATTTTTTTTTGAAATCACAAACATAATATGCGTAAGTCAATAATCAAATAGGGCATAAGCCTTTTCAATCATACAATGCAATTTACAAAATTTCCATATAGCCCTTTGGGCCCTTTCACAAATACAAAACCCTTAAGTCATTTCGGAATACAATTTATACAAAAAGTTGCGGATTATTCAATTCAGTACAAAATTAAAGACATGCAATACAGACACGAACTGATCCCGACCTCTAACCTTCACTTGAATGATGTAGGTATACTCTCGTTGGCCTAACGAGGTATTCTTCTTATCCTGAAAAATAGTTGCAAATTTTGGGTGAGTTTTACGAACTCAATGAGTGACCATCATCGATGGCTCACCCAGTCACATAACACATATATCACACATCAAACAGAATTCAAATTTCACATTCAGTGCACTTAAACATGTATATTATGCATATGCCATTTAGATGGGACTCACATTTATTCTTATTGTTGTGACTGAGTGCCTCTCACATATATAGAGTACTGGCCTGTAGGGCTCAGTCAGAACAGACTACTGGCCCATAGGGCTCAGTCAGAACAGAGTTCACGGAGCATAGCTCTACGTGGAAGCGCTTCATATAGGGGACTCAAATCACAACTCCTTTATATTTCATACATTCATAAGATGGAATGCATCACTTACATTGCATGCACTTATTTGATCACATTCACTTATCATCGGACCGTAGTTCGGCATTCAAGATATAGTTGAGCATTCACTTATCATCTTGCATGCAATGCACATTCCAAAAACACTTAATTCATCTTATTCACATACAATGAGCACTGCAATAATTCAGATCAATCACATTCATATACAGAGATCAATGTATACAAAATTCAAATAAAGCAAACATTGAAATGAGACCATCTAGGTCTACTCATAATACGCTCCAAAAATAGCATTTGCTTTCAATTCTGGAACGCCTGAATGCGGACACTTGACCTGCACAATCTATTTATGCAAAACACACATTGCACTCATCAATAATTGCACACTTATAAGCATTTGTTTATGCACAAATGTCTTAATGGACTATGTACAATGCATGCTCAATGACAACTCGGGTGCTGTAATGAACTTCACATCTTATGCTCATCCTCATTTCATAACTTAATCCCTCATCAATTCTTTAAATCACAATCTCAATCAACATCTGTCAATTTTTTTCATAATCATCAAAACAGAAACATTCACTTTAATCATTCTTTCACACCATGACATATTCTCATATATCTTTCAACTCCAAAACTGGTTTAACACTATCCCTTAGCATTTCAGTCAAAAATCACTATGTATGGCACACTAGATCTCCTCACACATTTCCAACAAACATCCCCTTTCTAACTCATTTAGCAGTGAACTAATGATACATACTTCATTTCATGCAAAACTATGTAAGCATAGCAAGCTTACTTGTTTGAAGCTTCAAAATCCTCAACCATCATAAAACCCTAGCTCTCATGCAATCCACGTACTCCATCTTGAAAGCGGATGGAAAGGTTCGGTCTTTCTTGGGATAGAAGAAAGAAATATCCAAGGGGTAGTGAGGACAAACAGAGAAAACAAGGTTTAATCTTTTATGGATATTGCCAGAAAAACTCTAGGTTGGTGGAGCTTTAAAGAAAGATAAGGACATCAACTTGTCAATTCAAGGAAATAAATATCTTTAACTAGGACACCTGTCCAATTCTTATCCACTTATCCCCTTCTCTTTAGAAGAACTCTCTTAAGTATAGTTTATACTTAAGTTTATGACTTAATAAAACCACTGAAATCATAAGTCATAACCCTTCTCACTTTCAAATTTTTCCTATAACACCCTTTCGGGTCTACTGATCATATTCAATTTGGTTCAGAGATTCAAAAGATACATTTCAAACATTTTTGGACTGCTCTTGTCCATAACAGTATACGATACACAACTTTCATCTAAAATTTAAACATCTTAGAGACTGAATTAGATTCCACTTTCTTCATACCCTTTTTTAGCTCCATGTCTCTAGTTTACCACGAATCAGAAATCGTCTCATTTGGAGGTCTACCGCTCCATAAATCATCAAAATACTGAAGTATTTAAGAACATACTCACTGTACACGTCCCACGTTTTTTCAGTCCATCTTTCTCACTTCATTTTATATGACTAAGATTGTTAGTAGATATGTAGAGCAATGTCTTACGAATACAATGGTTCAAGAATCAAGTCATTTGGGGGTCTAGAGAGGAAGTTATGACCAACATAATCAAACATGTTTTTGTCCTCAATCGTCTTACTTTGCTTCGTCTTACTTCTGTATCGTCTTATTTTTGCTTCGTCTTAATTTCGCTTCGTCTCACTTTCATATCGTCTTACTTCTCTTTCGTCTTAGTTTGACCTTCGCTTCGTCTTAGGATCCATTCTTCTTGCTTCCGCTTCGTCTTACTTTCCATTCGTCTTAGATGAACAGTAACTAAGACGATAAGATGAACAGTAACTTCGTCTTACTTTTCCTTTCGTCTTAGTTTTTTCTTTCGTCTTAAAACTTCGTCTTGCTTTTCTTTTCGTCTTAGATGAACAGTAACTAAGACGATAGGATGAACAATAACTTCGTCTCAAAACTTCGTCTTAGTTTTTCCTTCCATCTTAAAACTTCGTCTTACATTTCCTTTCGTCTTAGTTTCCATTCGTCTTAGATGAACAGTAACTAAGACGATAGGATGAACGGTAACTAAGACGATCCTTTCGTCTTACTTTTCCCACTAAATTCGAAAACGAATTTTACATTCCTACACTAATGTACTGCACCCAGTTCTCAACTTCATGAACTTTTTGGGACTCTTAGAGACAAAATTGAAATTCGATGTCTTCATACGAAATATAGCCATATATCTCTAACTTAATCCAAATTAAGAATCGTCTCGTTTAGATAACTAGAGAAAACGTTGTGGCTAACAAACCGAAGCACACTCAGTGAACATTTTCCAGATCACTATTACAACTTATACCAAGATCACTCTTTCAGCTCCCTCTACTTCGCATTTTCAATAAAATCACATTAAATAACAATTTTACCCGGAAGTTGTCAATGAATGCTTATACCACTTTTTATGTGCAAATAATCAATATTTATGTGTATATATGCTAACATAATGCATGAGCAAGAAAATGCATTTCCTTCATCTCTCTTTGAGCTCTCATATACTGAAATTTCGGATCCTCACCCTTAATATGAAGACGGGATGTTACAAAAAAACTACGCGACAAATTGAAAAATAAATCCACTAAACTCAATAAGGATTTACAGAAAAAAAAAAAAAGAGTTGATCTCTCGCCCCTCACAGTAACAAGTTATCTCACAAAGTTTCAGGATTGAAACCAAAGTTGATATCACAATCAACAAACCCTCAAACCAATCCCAAAAACAACCAAACAAGGATGAGAGTCTAACCCTCATTGCCATCTCACTACTTTTTCTTACTTTTAGACATTGTGATTGCACTCTCTATCTCATGTTCACCTGGACTAAGACTCACCTATTTATAGGCACCTTTGGTTTGATAACTTCATAATGCTAACTGAACTCAACTAGTTAGATCACATCTTATCCTAATTAGACTGCTTCACATTATCCAATAAGATGACATCTTCATCCAAATAAGATTCTATTTGATATGATTTATCTACGTCCTAACTAACAAAATAAAATATTACATATATCTAGGAATGATACATCCTTATCCGCGAAGATCTCTACTATCTTAAGATGATCCTCTCACACAATCTTTATCTTTTAGAGATGATGTCTTTCTATTGTGATCTTACCCGCCACATTATCCAAGATCTCAAAATAGGGCTAGATAGTTAACAAAGACGATGTTGCCTTCTCAAGATTCTCGATCATTTGGGATATAAAACCTTTATTCCGTATTATAGTAAGGACTTCTTCCTCCAAGGTTGGAGGTACAACGATTTCTTTCTCATACCTCATATGCAGAATCGTGTCTCACTAAGCGTGCCAAATTATTGGTTTCTTTTGACGATCAACCTCAAATTTGGGCACACCAGGGAGAAATTCTCTTAGAACTTGTACCTAACTTCTTATCAACGATATGAGTAGGCTTCGAAAAATTTAGAAAATGAAACTCTAAGCCACCAAAATTCAAAAGAGTGTCAAAATAAGGTTTGAACTGAAGAGACAATTTGATTTAGGCAAAGAAAAAGTTCAAGCTATAAAGAAAATTTGAAATAAAGATGAGTACACAATACAAAGAAAACTGAAAATTATAATAGTGATTTTGTTGAAATATTGTGATTGTCTTTATGTATGTATTGTCTCAACACTACCAACTATCAAGTTTATTGCTTGAAAGGACATAAAATTCTAATGTATTCAAAAATTTTGATATTTTAGCTTTAATACACAAAAATGTAGAACATCAATTCAGCTCTATAAAGAAAGATCCATTGCATTGTGTACAAGAGAATCTAGTTTCTATGTTTTAATCGATATTTTGATGTGATACAAACTTCAATAAACATTTATATTTGAGAATTATGTACAAATTTCATGGTCAAATGATTGTTGTACTATTAGGAGTAAAATTACATTCCTGGAATATTCAAAAGTAACTAAATGTTCAAAAGTGGTTTTAAATGGGTGAGAAAATTTTAGGTGATCTAGTGAAAATGAAGCTACTTATTATCGTAATTAAATTTATTTGCAAGTAAATGGAAATCAAAACGATAGTTGCAACTTGAAGTCTAGTTTCGATTGCACAGATGTGTTTCATTGATGCAAAATACATTGTTTTCAGTGACCATCCTTTTGCTCTGGTGAAACGCCTCAAGGCCCTTTTGATCTCATGGAACAACAGAATCCTTTCCTGGTCCTCACGACAATTAAAATCTATGCAGAATGAGCTGATGAGTATGGAAAACTGAAAAAGATGCTGCTGCGGAAATATTTTTCATGAGGGGAAAAGCACGGTTTCATTGTCAAAATCGGAAACAAGACATTATCCTGATACATATCATTTGTCCTATTTGCTTGTTTTAATGATCAAAACTAACTGTAAAGGGTGTTTCAATATGCCCAGACAAAAGTCTCAGGGTATAATATGATAATGGCCCTGCGCTGGGCTCCAGGCAGACAGTATGAACAAGGCTGCTGGCACCAAAAACATTTCAGGCCAACAGCAACACCATCTCAGGCCGCACGCCTGATGAAATAAACTCAAATGAATTCACCGACTGCCATGTATTTTCAAGACAGAAAAGTTAAACCCTCAGTTGTTCAAGTATATCCCTTAGCCAATTTCAGCTGTTAAGCCTCTCAAAGAAGTACAGGTAGCCCATGTCTTTTGGAGGGTTTTTGGAAGCCCCAACCTTGTTGTCGTTAAAAATCACCCATCTACCATCTTTAAAGATGTGTGCAACGTAATGGCCGCATTGGGTAGATGTTCCCATGTGGCTCACTATACCAAAAAGCCTGTATCCTGCAAAAGGGCACAAAAACAAGGATTTTGGTTGAACATACTTCGAGTTGCAAGCAGCAATATTATCCACCTTCATCACATTAACAGTACATGCAAGATGAAGTTACAAATATATCAATTTTAAAGTGAAAGAAATTACAACCGATGTTCAATCAAGGGGAAAAAGCAAATTTTCAACATTTTCAAACTGATTTACAACAAAAACATCTCCACTGTGATTAAAGTTGTGATTCCTTTTTCTGCTACTACAATCTATTCAGCAGTCACAGGGAACAAAATAAACTTTCAACAATTTCAAGCTTAATTGCAGCAAAAACACCACCACTGTGATTAAAATTGTGATAGCAGTTTCTACCACAACAATGTATTCAGCAGTCAACAGGACTTCAGAATTAAAACAGAATCATTTCTAAATTTTATTAACAAATATACTAAAGCGTTAAGAAATCCATGTAGAAAATGCAGAAAGCTAAAAGCTGAAGCTCCTACCTATACAATCAAGAGGAGCAAATTCAGCTACTTAATTTTAAGAGTTATGGTCATGTAACAATTGAATATTCTGTGGATATATAAAAATGTTGAGAGCCAATGAACAAGAACAAGGTGAAGAAACTAACTGCCTCCTCCATCTGGCAATCCTGCATCATTTGAAGCAGGTGCGGTGATTGATGAGGTGGCATCCATATCAGATGAAAGAGAAGCATCAGGATTGCTGAATATCCAATCTGTTGCTTTCTCAATATCACCACCCTGCAAAATGCACACAAAATAGTAATTGATAACGCAAGAATTTGTGCCTGTAAAATTGTTAATTAACCCGCTTGTCCTCCCAAAAGTAACTGAAAGACAGAGAAGATTACTGAAGACTTGAGCGCCTTTCGAGCAACTGCTTCTTGAAAACCAAATGAGATTAATTTATCAACTTTTGACTGGTCGATTTCAACTCCATGCAGCCCTTGGGAAATAGGAATATCAATATCTGAAAGAATAAAAGCATCTAACATTAAGAAATGTAGCAGTAAAATACTTGACATAATTTTCACCACTCAAGAAGAGCTTGTTTCAAAAGAAATGTTTGCTTCTCTGAAAATTGATCTTCTCAAGATAAAAAAGGAACTTAGATACCTGGGTCGTCCATGTGAGAAAGCAACCAATTCATTGCCTCTTCTACCCCAACATTTGAGGTGTTAATCGCAGCTTTCTGACAGTGGAGATGATTGAAGCCCATTGAGACAAGCTGAGAAACAATATCTTCACTGGCCACAACTTCCACCTCTTTGACAGGGACTGTGAATTATAATTATAGCATCAAATGACATTATCAGCTCCTCCAAACGGATAAGGAAATAAAAGAATAGATCTACCATCAACCCGCAAGAAGATTACATCCTAGCATTGAAGTTCTAATGCATCATGCACACCATGTTGGTGATATACTAATATTCTCCTACAGATACTATACAGCTGTATCTAGATTATATTGAGATATAGGCTGTATATAGATCATATAGAATAAGTTCAAATCCCTTAAATTAAGGGATTATATCAGATCAGATTAGATTAGATATATCTGGATATATTTCCAGATTTAAACTTCTCTTGTAATAGGCTATATATGGCTGTATGTTTTCTATTCAATAGTACAGTGAAATTATTCCCACT
>JAOQMQ010000196.1:35334010-35345075 GCA_027563845.1 Erythroxylum subrotundum
CCTTCTGGTCCCTGTTCCATTGCTACTGTGTGTGTGTTGTTCTGTGCTGTGTGTGCTTTCTTGTGGTGCAGGTTGCTATGGTGTGAGTTGAAGCACTGTTAGAGCTATTGGTCTCTAACATTAACTAGCTGACATATCTGCTATTCATCCTACATCTGTAACACTGCCAACTTCCTTCAAAGCAGCATCCTGTAATAACTAGGACATGTCATCCCCTTCACCCTTTCCACCCCATACCTAAAGTAAATGTGAATAAAAAGATTAAAAGGTTGAGATGCAAGGAAATATTGATAACAGTTCCAGGACAATCCTACAGGTAATGATGCATCCCTACCAATTATTTTCAGTAATACATATGATGAAGTAACAAATAACCATTAAGCATAGTGGCTCAATGGGAGAGGAGGGTTAAACAAGGTTCACTAATTCCCTGTAGTGACTTTCTCTTATTCTACACCATAAGGCCAAACCATAAGAGACGAAATTAAGCTATGAATGCAAAACTTCTGTGCACCTTCAACAAAATAAAAATAGCACTCAATTCAAAATCTCCAGAAAGTATTTCACCTACCATCATCAGGTAGCAGCTCCTCCCCAGGCTGAAGGCCCTTGCTTCGCATGTGGCTAATATCTATTATATCAGGAACATCAATATAGACATCTGCATGTGACACTCAGATCAGCAAAAGTAACATTTTGGTATGGCTATGATTTAAGAGAAACAAATGCAAGACAAGTAATGAAGCCAAGAGAGACTTTACCGAGCTTTTTTGGCACCCAGCCTTCTTCCATAACAAATTTCCGCATATGCAACACAAGATAATCTGGAAATGAAGTCAGCCCAGCAGTCCTGCAGCGCAGCAAAAATTTGTGGAATGAACAATATTTCCACCAGTTTGCTACTAAAGTATCATTAGCCTACCCTTTGCTACTTTTTTATGAATCTGATAATATGACGAATCTTACTTTAGTGCGGTGGTCTTAGCCTTCAATGCTGTGCTATAAAAATCTTGAACCTCCTCTGGAGCTGAAAAGTTAGCTAGACATGCTTCTAAAGGAACCCTTGGTCTCACAATATCATCAGCAGACCTGTCATAGTTGGTGTGGTAAGACAATATTTAAATATCAAAAGTTGACACCAAAGTACCACTACTTACACATCCTTCCCTTCTGATAATTTTACCGCTTTCAATTTCTGGAAAGCTTCTAGTTCATCTGAATTCACAAAAGAGAAACGCAGAAAGTTGGCAGACCTATTTAACTAATAACAATGACTAAAAATAAATAGGAAAAACAGAGGGGAAAGCAGACCTTTATTGATGGCCTCGTGTAATGGAATATTCAGAGAAAGAATGTAGTCAAGTCTTCTATTATAAGCAACCTTTCCAGATGAACACAAGATACGATCTTCAATACCAAACTTAAAACTCCTAGAAGGGTCCAACTCGGGTCTCCCACCATTAGCACGTTCAACTTGGTCAAGGAAATGTAGGAAGAACTCTAATGCATCCTACATAAAAGTGGAGGTGGGATATCAATCAAAACATCATCGGTTAAGGGTTATTATATTTCTCCAACAAATCCTTGTTTGTACAATTGATTGTAAAATATGACAACATTGTTATTACTATGACTGGTCGTAATCATTTTAGCATTTCGGTCTAGGTTGATTTGAATCAAAACCTATACCACCCCCTCTTTTTTTCCTGGCAATGATATTTATTAGTTATGGAAAACAATATGCATCATCCAAAATGCATTGTTTCCAGAAGAAAGCCTCCTCCTATAGAGACAGGAACATAATCTTCAGCATCTTGATGAATAATTTTAAATCTGTCTACTTGAAATGAACTCCTCTCTTTCTCAACCATAAGTTAATAATTACAAACAAAATGCTCTTCAGGTTCAACCACAAGAAGGGAAGCAATGGGCAGGGCTGGGCCGGGCCGATGCCAATTACCAGCAGCCTAAGTCCAGCCCAAGCACCAAAATGATGTCATTTTCGGGTCTTTAGATTATGAAATCTATAGATCAAAACAACATCGTTATGGTCAGTTATATCAAAACAACAACATTCTGGCGGTGGGGGATCAGGCCTTTCAGGCTAGCCAATATCATGAACCCTAACCACAAGTATCTTGTGCATGTTCCTAAATCCAAACTATATCACTTCCTGAAGAATCTTCATTTCTCCTAGAAGCTGTACTTGTATAATAACTACCTTCCCCACCCAAGAAAGAAAAAGAAAAATGAAGGATGAAAACTAAAATCACTTGTCACCATAAGAAACAAAAAGAAACATAATTTATCTACAAAGTTCCTTTCACAGAGACTTGGAACTCTGTTTATTCTTCATGGTTATGGAATTGCAATATCAAAGACATCCATGAAACCATCATGTGTCACTCCAATTTGTTTGAAAGACAAAAAAGATGCAAATAAGAGATGAGAAAGGAAAAATAAATGAATGAAACAACATTTGTTCCCCTCATCTTTTGCCAAACAACTTTCAAATAGCTAAATATTATGGGTATCTCTGGTCCTTCTTCTCTTAAACATATGTTCCTCAAAGGCAAGATCCTCAAATGCAAGTAATTCAGGTCTATAAAAGGAGAGTTACAATTGAAATAATTGATCGAGTACTATGATAAGCATACCTGCTGTCTCATTGATGAAAACTCTGGGTGACCAGCAGCAATGATAGACTTGAACATGCGTGGGGGTATCCCTTCTTGTTTCTGTTGTTTGACGGGAGTAGATCGGAAAAAGAGAGAGAGAGAGATTTAAGTTATCAACCATATACAAGACAAGCACATTGCATCTCATCAAGTCTAAACTTGCAAAATAAGTTAAAATTTCCATTGGGTATACAGTATACACTGAAATTAATATCTAAATCCATAAGTTTTCGAAAAGCAAACAAAAGTAAAAAATATTGTTAAAAGAAGCGTATCAGATAATCTGATGCTGTTAAAAAAATTTCCTAGACTACAATACTTAGTCACCAGCCACTCCAGCTGGACACAAAGGTTAGGGTTAGGGGTCAAATTTCTTGACATTGCATCATTCACCTTATCATCTTTCTGGATGACATATAAAAATGAAAAACCAAAAAAATACTAAGAAACTAGTAGCATAAAGGATGATAGAATGTTTCATTGGCCATGCCTCCTGTGCAGGAACTGAGTATTTTCCAGACAATAATCCATGCGCCAGTTTTGTTCTGTCATATAGAGACAAATAATCAAAGAGAGGACCAAAGTATATCAGCAATATGATAATGTTCTCATTCATTAAGTTCAGTAAAATAGTTGGTGTGATATATGACCAACCAAGATACTTGAAAAAGACAAAGGAAATGCAAACAAACTTGAGATGCTAAAAAAAGTAACAGTAATAACAGAGAAAGAGCAAGAGAGAAATTAATAGGAACAGATAAGGCAAACAGTTTGGATCATAATATGTAAGTTACTTACAATTGCATATTTAAATCCACAGTTGGATCAGCTGGAGCCATATCAAAAGCCATTTTTAAGCTTTGAGTTGTATAGTATCTGCTTACAGAAGGATCAGACGACCAATATGCAAGCATTAATAACATAACATAGCTAAGTTGATGTTAACATTCACAAACTCATTTATACACAGAAACAAACAAGAATATAAGCATTGACCTTGAAAAGAAGTAATGTGTTGAGAACACAACTTGAATAGTTGCAGACATGTAGCAACTGCAAGAAGAATATATTAGAAAGAAGAGAACAAAAGTGTCATGTTTCTGGAAGCACTTTCCTACACAAAATTACCTGTTTCCAAGATTCACAAGGCCTGTATATCCTGGTCCAAAAATTGGTTCAACATCCTCCCCACTTTCTTGAATTCGATTCCAATCAAAGTTGGTATTCTGGTCAAGTTCCCTTTCAGCAGTAGTCATTTCAGTCTAAAACCAAACAGAACAATCTTAGCTTCCAACAAAATCTGTTTATCATGATTGACCAGCAAGGTACAAGGGGAAATGTAACCGAGATTACATCAGAAAAAATGTCATAATGTTATCTAGTTATCCTAGTGGAACACATCCAGCAAACCAAACACAACAAACTCACCAAGCTGGAGATATGATATAAAAGACATCAAAAACATCAAAGCTGGACTGTTGTCTAAAATATCGGAAGTGAAAAAGAAAAACTTAACAGCTATGACGAAGCTAGCAGGTCCTAAATGTTGCCCTGTTAAAAAAGAGTACCTCTGTACTCTACAAACAGAAATGGACCTATGTCTTTTATATTTTATTATCATTGATTTCCCTTTCCCTTTCTATCTCTTCAAGTATTAATTGCATTAGGACACCAAATTAATGACTACAGTATTCAACCTCTCTTCACTGTCAACATAAACTACTTCCTTGGTTAACTTTCACCAAGTCATTAACAGAAAATATACATATGCATCATGAGTCCTTTCTCACCAACTTTTTAAGAGCCTCCTAACAAAGGATCTACAGATCAGAACTTCAAACAAATAAAATGATCCAATTTAAACTCCCTTGTGTAGTCCAGATAAATAACTACATGTTCAATCATTTAGCAACACGCATCAAATTTCACATTTTCTGAACCAAAAATTGAAATGAATAGATAGTCCCCTCTGATATTGCAGACCATGTCAAAACTTACCTTTTGCAGTGAAGAAAAGTCAATGCCAAAAAATGCCAGATGCTGGGCTAATAATGGGTCCAGAACACTATCATCCTCTGGATAAGAGAAAACATCTGAGCTGCCACAATGCGTCATGTTCATGAGTTCCAGGAAAATGCATCCAACAGATCTCAACTGAAAGATTATGTAATAATCACTCAACAAGTGAAAATAAACTCTAACGACTAAAGTTTCTCTGCTATTCCAAATGACAAGTTTAATTTGTCACATAAATATAAAGCACGTTAAGTTGGAGAGTTAAACTTTCTGGCCAATCTCCTTCATCTTAGAGAAATCATTTTTGAAGTCGTGTGCATCCTATCTCGACTTATGAGTTTAATATATGTCTCTCAGTATTAAAAACAGTCCCCTATACTTGGAATTGCTACAAGAACACGTCATACATACTTGAGAAGCGTTATTGAATTTTATTTTTCATACCATGCCACATTCAATGACTATTGTTATCTCATACTGATTGGTACCCTTAATATTTCTATGTCCAACCAAAATACATCTACTCAAGGAAATGCACTGTTTCATTGCGTCCATCATTATCAAAAATATAACTTGCATGATATATAGTAAGAAAATTATGGCTTCCTCACACACAACATGGTGTTACCTGCTGCTTCCAAATCAGCTGTAATTGTCCCAAGCTTGACTGAGAGGGGATAGCCTGTTTCCTTGTAGTATTCAACAGCATGGTTGTTACCACCAGTTCCATCCCAATTTCTCCGCCCACAAAGGATAGTGCCATCAGTAAGATTCAGCCACAGATTCTCTTTTTTCTCACACTTTGCACATTTCCAACCAGAAGGGGGAACAATAACACCATTGTCAATCTGTTGTAAATTCATAGCATATGCACTAACTTGCTTCTTATCAGCTGTCCAAGTAGCAAGTGTCTCTTTTCGCTCTGCACCCTCAGCCATTAAAATAGCATCGACAGCCAACCTTACCTGTAGCATTCAGAAAAGTGGTTAACACATTGAGGCCTGGATTTCAGATAACGGAAATTCATAACATTGGCAAAGCACAACCAATATGGACCTTTTCAGGCAGCTCCACTGAAGGAAATGGAAAACTAACATAGTCAGGCAAAATGACTACACTGTGAGTTTCATCATACCCAGGTTCATCATTTTCAAACCCTCCATCAACACCTACATATTGACAGATCATACGGGTTACGTAAATCAGTTCAAAAAGAAGCAACTTGACTTGAAATCGCGTACCAATAGCCAAGAGAGTGGGTTTCTTGGAAGGGCGATCTTCAGGAAGTGGCTTGTTAGTATGTTTGATGTGCAAATACACGGGGTTTCCAGTCTTTTCATAGTTCCAGCCCACATAATCCTTCCCAAAAGCAAGAAAGCTGGTCATATCGATGAACAACCCGCCTTCAGACCTCTAAAATTTATTACACAGAATCCACAATTATTCAAAGAAACAGCAAAAAATAGTTGTATTAGTTGCAAGAAAATCTCAAAGAAAGAAATTTCTTGGGAACCAAACAGAAAATAGAAGTAGAAAATTCCAAAGAATGTAAAATACCGGAGTGTCGAAGGAGACACAGCATTCTTGCTTGTAGATGCGATTCGAGGGTTCGGGGATCCGAACCCGAGAGAGACTAGACCGGAGCAGCTCCATCATCCACTCCTCTCTTCCTCACTACCTAGCACTTACAATCCTATCCGACGAGCTTTGCCGGTTTGCCCTAAACTAAAATAGAATGACAATGTCAGTTGTAAAGAGCGAGACAGAGAAATGTCCTAAGCTTGTCAACCGGGGTTTTAGTGCTGATAAAAAGGGTATATTTAAGTTTACCTCTAGTGACAAATTTAACAAAAGAGAGTATAAATTAAATCGTATCATTTAAGTTAAAAAAAATGACAGAAGTATAACGCCGTTAAGTTTATGCCAAGTTAACGATTATATGGCATATATTTATAACATTTAATATTAATATAAGTCTCGTATAGTCACATAAATATGACGTAACAATATAAGACCCATGTATTTAAATTGAAATATTTAAATCAAATTAATATAAAAATGTAAGACTCATTCATATAATTTAACCGTAAATATTATTAATATAATAAATTGAATTTATTTATTTATTTATTTATTTATCCTATCGACCTTGATTTTAAGGTAGAATTCCTAGACTGAATCTTTTTTTTTTGTATACAATGGAAAAGAAACCGATTACACAACATGTTTCGGGAGACATATTCCCGACATATCCGTAAGGAGGAGTACATGGCACCCAATGGGTGGAAGATCAAAATAAGTAATGTCAAGCGCAAAATGTGTAGCATAACTCATTAGCCAATCCGCACAGCGGTTGCTCTCACGGTAGATGTGGCGATGGACTACCATCCAGTTCCGCGTAAACAGCTCATGAATCCCTCGAACAATGGGGTTAGGGACCGAGGATCGGCAGGCCGAGGAGGAGAGGAGGTAGATGGCCACAGCTGAGTCAACTTCCAGTTCAATCCGACAATACCCTAAGTTTTACGCGAGTGTGAGCCCTGTGAACACTCCCCAGAGTTCCGCTGACACCGAAGAGCACCAGCCAAGATTATGGATCAACCCACCAAGCCAGTTGCCTGAGCTGTCGCGGAGGAGACCGCCAGCTGAAGTCGAGGGAGAAGAACAGGAACAAGCCCCATCAGTGTTCAACTTGACCCACTTGATAGGAGGTTTACACCATCCGATGAGGTGCTCTTGCCGGTGGGGATGCCCAGTGATCAAGCTGGTTGGCCAAGCGGTGGATCGGTAGATTTGACCTGCATAAGACAAAATAACGAAAATAGGTGAGGGAAGCCAAATAAATTGGGTATCAAAAAGGGTCTCATTACGCCAGGCCCATAAAAACCAACAAGTCGTGCCAAAAACGGTCGATCACCCCTGGCGGAACACTCGTCTATGGGTTTGTAGATTAGTGTGGAGCCATTGGTGGAGAGGCATGGTGAAAAAGTCCAAACGAAGAATAGACGGCGAAAAAGAGCTCCAACCAACTCTTTGTGCAAACTCGAGCATTCTTTTCCGGGTCTAACTAAACTTGGTCTTGGAATGTTTCCTTGAACTAGGAGGCACACTTAATGTTGGGTTTTCCGAGAAAGCTAAGAGCATGTATGGAGCGGATGGATAATAAGAGGAGGAGAGGATTTGGGACACCATGGGGTTGCGGCGCTAGAGAAGTTGATATCCAATAGTAACGGTGGTGATGGATAGAAGAGAAGGTGAGTCCTCCGGATCACGACGATGGAAGTTGCAGTGGCAGCGCAAGCAGTGCATTTTAAGAAGATGGGTATAGCTCCTCAAGAATTATCCTTAGCTAAATGTTTTGACAAGCATAACTTGTTGCTGCAACAAATTTAGCTGTTGTACTTAACAAAGTGATAATTGGTTGCTTTATGGAAGATCATAAAATATAACCTATCCCATGTATAAAAACATAACTTGAAGTGCTTCTTATGCCATCTTAATATCTTGCATAATCATTGTCAATAAACCCATCAAACTAGACTTTTCATCTTTCTCGTAAACTAACCTAAAGCCTTTAGTTCATTGCAAGTAACGAAGGATTCTTTTAGATGCTAACAAATGAATTTCTATAGGATTCTTTATACACTTGCAGATTAAGCTTACAACATACATTATGCTAGTCTTATTGTAGTTATATACACAAAAGTACCCACAATTTGCTTTAAAAGTGTTGCTATCAACCTTCTCCCCTTCATGATTGTTGTATAACTTCAAGTCACACTCAATTGGAGTGTTTATAAGATTACAATCCTTCATCTAAAACTTGTCCAAAATTTCTTTTATATAATTCTTTTAGGAGAGAAAGAGCCCATCTTTTAATTGCACTACTTATATGCCTAGAAAGTAATGCATCATACTAAAATCAGAGATTTCAAACTCATTATAAACTTCTTCACTCAAATATGGCAATGCATTTTTTGGTAAATTTAAGGTCATCGACATATAAGTAGACTATGAGCATTTTATCTTCATTCTTAACAAAAGTGTATACTTATAAAGACATTTCGTGAAACCAACCTTAAGAAGTAAGTCTCAATGTAACTATACCAAGCCTATGACTTTTTTTTCCCATAAAGAGCTTTCTTCAATCTATAAACCTTATGCTCACTTTTAACTTTAACATAACCAAGGGGTTCTTTAACAAATACCAGTTCCTCCAAGTGCTTATGTAGGAATGTCAATTTAACATTAAGCTAGAAAATCAGACAAGAATTTTATATTGCTAATAGAACCAACAACTTAATTGTGTCATGTCTTGCAACCGAAGAGAAAACTTGTGTATAGTCATCCTAATATTATTGCACATGTCCTTTGTCACCAAGAGTTCTTTGCATTTGTCAACTTCACCATTTTTTTCATATTTGTTTTAAAGACTCATTTTACACCAATGATTTTGTTCTCATTTAGTAGATCATATATCTCTCAAGTATCATTCCTTTCAATGACATTGACTCTTCATCCATCGCTTTTTGTCATTTTTCTTCTTTGATGACTCTTTCAAAAGTTTAGATTCACAATATGAAAACAAAGCAAAGTGAGCTATTGGATTTTCTAATAATCTAGTTACCTCATAATCTTTCATCCAAGCAAGACTTCTTCTAACAAGATAAAGAAATTGAGCTTCTTCCTTATTAAAAACAGAGGATGTTGGTAAAGTTTTAGTGGCTACTAAATTTGCTTTTCTTTTTAACTTTTAGGCATACGAGGTGTTCTAAGTTGCTCATATTCAACATTATTGTCACAGATTACTTAGATAAGATGCTACCTATTCCAATCCTAAGTATTCTCTTTATAAAAAATAATGTTCTTATAGGTCACAATCTTCTCTTTTAGTGGATTAAATAATTTATGTTCTTTGGATGCTTTACTTACACTAAGAAAGATGCATCTTTCAGCCTTATCATCAAGTTTCTTCGCCCATAAGCATGCCTAATATATCCAAAGCTTCTAAAGTGATCTGTATTTGATCTTCTCCCACTCCAAGCCTCTTTTAGTGTCATGTTTTAAATAGCAAAAGTTGGATTTTTTTAAAAATATAAATGCTCCAATTCACTACTTTTAGTCAAAAGATCTTCTAAACTATTCCCCTTGCCAATAGCTTCTCACCATATTGAGATTAGTTTAGTTTTTCCTCTTTAAAAACAATATTTTGTTATAGTGTATACGCAGTTGTAAGCTCTCTTCAGATCCCATGCTCTGCATAAAAATTTTCAAATTGTTATAAGCAATATTTATTGTCGTGATCTATTTGAAGAGTCTTAACAGTCTTTCCTACTTCATTTTCCACACGAGCCTTAAAACTTTTAAATACAGAGGAAGCTTCTAAACTTTCTCATAAAAATAGACTTAAATTTTTCTTTAAAAATTATTAATGAAGTAATTAAGTATATTTTACCTCCATTGGAAGACGGTATTATTGGACCAAAAATATCGAAATGCGCTAACTGCAGCATTTCCTTTGCTCTCCATAACTTTCCTTTGGGAAATTATGAATGAGGTTGTTTGCTAACAACACATTATATATGAAATTGGGAATAAGTTGTAATTTGAGGAAGCTTTATCACCATGTTCTTCTATTGAGAGTCCTCAATTCACCAAAATTCAAATGATTATAAAAAAAATGCCATAACCATGAAGGATCTTTCATTTCAGCCATCAAACTTGATTAAATACTTTCAATCTTCAATGGAAACAATCTATTTGAATTCATTTAAACAACTAAAATAGCATATCTATTAGGATCATAAATTTCAAAATCGCCTTTTTAATAATGATAACATAACCTTTTTCTTGCAACTGATTAGCACTCAACAAGTCACTCTTCAATTCAGGATTACCCAACACATTAGAGATCGTTTTCATAAAATTATTATTGGTTGTTATCTTAATATCACCTTTTCTGTAACACCCCACTCCCGCATGACCCGAAACCGACATTGATGGTGACATCCGAGTCCGTGCCCCGCAAGGGTGGCGTGCTGCATCAATCAGTCAAAGCTCGGCATAAATTTTTTTTAAAACACAAACATACACTATGCGGAAAATCATTAACATACATAATCACCGGTATATACAATGACCACGGGGGCTCCTTTTCATAAATACAAATCACTACAGTCCGTTGACTTTACAAGTTGACTTTATCATTTGTACAAAAAAAATTCGAAAAATACAGTTTTATTAGACACTAATGCAGACGCGAACTGATCCTGACCACTTCTCTCACTCACATGCGGTTGTTATACGCCCGTGGCCTAACGGGGTATTCTTCTTGGTCCTGAAAAATATGTTGCAATTTTGGGTGAGTTTGC
>JAOQMQ010000196.1:35345175-35361799 GCA_027563845.1 Erythroxylum subrotundum
ATTGAATGTATAAGTATGCTTCCGCAATTTATTTCTTTTGTCTGTCCCAACGGGTCACCCCGGGTTTGGCCTCGGGACTCGGGACTCGGGCCCAACGATCTCCGTCTGTGATTCCGTTTTGGATAGTTGGACTCCGGGAACGGGGACCAGCACTATTTGACTGAGCTCCGAGAACGGGATCCAGCAGAATTGGTCTCCATCAACTGCAATTAAGTTGAAGACACCAATGGAGATGTGGACTGGTAAACCAATTGACTATTCAAACCTTCATATATTTGAAAGTCCAGTGTACGTGATGTGCAATGCCCATGAAATTACAAAGTTGGATCCAAATCTATGAAATGCATATTCATGGGATATGCTAACGAAGTTAAAAAGGTATCCCCTATAAGATCCCACTACCTATATGGTCATAGTCAGCAGGGAAGTTGTCTTTGTAGGAGATCAACTACAATGGGAAGAAGGAGATGATAACACTTTAAAAGAAAATTCGAAGAATACAATTATACAGGTGGGAAGAGAAGTTGAACAAGAAGATTCTTCTAAAGCAACATCAGAGCATGACACATAAGAAACAGTTGAAGATGAAGTTCCAGAAATTTAATTTGTCAGTCAAATGGCACAAAAAGTTGACCAGATTGGCATTCTGATTACATTATGGAAAGTAACGTTACATATTGTCTTTTGAAAGAGGAAGGGGAGCCATCAACTCCTTAAGAAGCAATGAGTAACTCAGATGCATCTTTGTGGAAGGCAGGAATACAGGAGGAAATTGAAGCTCTTTATAAGAATAAGGCTTGGGAGCTCATGCCACTACCACATGGAAGAAAGTCTATTAAAAATAAATGGGTTTTCAAGATTAAGAGAAATGAAGAATATCAAATGGAGAGATGTTGTGAAAGATTGGTGGTGAAAGGATATGCTTAGAAAGAAGGAATTGACTTCAACGAAATATTTTCTCTTGTGGTTCGACTCACTACAGTCCGAGTAATCTTGGCAATGTGTGCTACATTTGATTTAAATCTTGGATATTTAGATGTAAAAATAGCTTTTCTTCATGGAGATCTTGAAAAAGAAATTTATATGCTCCAACCAGAAGATTTTGAAGAAAAAGGAAAGGAGAACTTGGTTTGCAGGTTGAACAAATCTTTACATGGTCTAAAGCAGGCGTCGAGGTATTGGTATAAAAGATTTGACTCTTTCATTATAAGCCTTGGATACAACAGACTCAATGCAGATCCTTATGCATATTTCAAGAGGTTTGATGAACGTGATTTCATTATCTTACTATTGTATGTAGATGACATGCTAGTCGCAGGCCCTAACAAAGATCGTCTCAAAGAGTTAAAGGAAAAATTGGCTAGGGAATTTGATATGAAGGATTTGGGACTAATAAACAAGATTATAGGGAAGCAAATTCACCAAGACATAAATAATATGAAGATTTGGCTTTCTTAAAAGAATTATTTTAATTTGTGGAATCCGATAATGCTATTGCTATCGATATGATTGAGGGGAAGGCCGAGTTGAGTGCCAACTGTGCTGCGCTTGTGCATCAGATTCGCCTACTCTCTACTCGTTTCGACACCATTCAGTTTGCTCATATTCATCGTGAAGGAAACTTTGTGGTAGATTGTCTTTCACATCATGCGTATTCTTTTGATCCGGGGTTGCACTTTCTTGTTGATCTGCTGCCTGCAGTCAAACCGTGGCTTTTTCATGACTTGATAGGAGTCACTTATCTTAGATAGTTTGTATTTTTTAGGGCTGTGCCCTCTTAAAACACAAAAAAAAGAATTATTTTAAGAAAATATTACGACGTTTCAATATACAAAATTGTAAGTCAATTTTTATCCCACTTCTTATTAATTTCAATTTATCCTCTAAAATGAGTCCTATCAATGAAGAAGAGAGGATAGAGATGTCTTAAGTATCATATGCATTAGCAATGAAAAATTTAATGTTTCCTATGATTTATACAAGACCAGACATTGCATATGCAGTAGGAGTGGTTAGTCGATACTTGGCGAATCCTGGCAGAGAGCATTGGAATTTTGTAAAGAGGATCCTAAGATACATTAAGGGAACCTCAGATGTTGCATTATGTTATTGAGGATCAAACTTTATTGTCAGTGGATACGTTGATTCATATTATACAGGTGATCTTGACAAAAGCAAATCTACTACATGCTATATGTTTAAACTTGTTGGTGTAATTGTAACTTGGGTTTCAAAACTACAATCAATTGTTGCTACGTCAACAACAAAAGCAAAATATGTAGCAGCTACATAAGTTATTAAAGAATAAGTATGATAGAAAAAGCTCTTGGAAGAACTCGGGCACAAATAAGAGAAATTTTCTTTATTTTGTGACATTCATGACGCCTTGCATCTTGCAAGGACTCCAACATTTCATTTAAAGACCAAACACATATGAGTACAATATCACTTCGTTCGTGAAAAAGTCGAAGGAGTTGTAGATATGCAGAAAATTCATACCAAAGATAACTTAGTAGATTTCATGACAAAAATAATCAATACTAACAAGTTTATTTGGTGTCGATCCTCTTGTGGCCTGATAAAGACGTGAGCAACATGAAAATGGCAAGATAGAAAAAGTGGTGTGAAGATATGATTAATACTCAATCAAATCTTCAAGTGGGAAATTGTTGGAATGATGGGCAGTGGTCAATAATTGCAGCTACCATAAAATCTTGTTCTTCAAATTCAAAATCTCTGTATCACTTGGTGAGGGTCAATATAGAGTGTTTCGTATATTTCTTGTATAAAATATAGAGAGGTTGTAACTACTATTATTTCTTATAGTGAAACTTTTCTACTCTTGCTCGTAATTTTTACCCTAACTTATTTAAGAGGTTTTCATGTAAAATCTGTGTGTTCAATTATCTCAAATTTATTTATTGTGATCCTGCTCTAATCCGGTCAATTTTCTCAACATGACTATCAAAGGAGTTATGTTATGGGATAGTGGTCAACAGGGAAGAAAGTTGATAGAAATAACTCTCAGATAAGCCAATGATGTTGTATTGACCGAAAGGGTAATAAAAGCTATCAAAGTGTTGATGGGCAATGGTACATAACTCTCACTGATAACATATAGATAAATTTATATGTGAACACAAATGACAGGTGGAAGAAGAAACTACATCACAATATAATAAAGAGATGATGATGATGATAATAATAAAAATAAATAAATATAAATATATTTGTTAATTGTATTGGTAAAGTATGTTAAATATCTTGAAATATAAGTAAAATATAAAAATATATCACAACTTTTTTTATCAAGTCAATATATATCTATATCTAAAAGAATTTGATTGTGTTACGTGTTGTTTTTCTAAAAATTCAATACTAACAATTTTAACCTAAAATTTTGTACAAATATTAATGATAATTGAATGCATTATTAAAATTTGTTTTTAAAATATCTGATGATAAAATTATTTTTTATAATTGTATAAAGATTGAAATTTTGAAAAATATAAAAAATGAACAAAAAGTTTAAACATTATCAAATTTTGTAGAGTCTTAAAAAAACATTTTGAACACCATGATGAAGCCTATTTTGAATAATATTAAATTCTATTATTATAATACTATAATAATTTTTATTTTTGATATATAATGCTATAAAATAAAAATAAAAGTTGACATATATTTAATAAATTACTAGAAAAATAGAATATTTAAAATAATTTACCATAGATATATCAATTTGATTATTTTAGGGGGTGGTTGGTTCAAATGAGGTAATAGTAATAAAAATGAGAATGGATTTAATCATTATAACTATAATGGTTAATTAGAATGAATGAATGATTACCATTACTATTGATAGTGACTGATTTGTTAAAAACATTGATAAAAAAGTTTGTTAAATTTTTGTTTTACATCAAATAATTATATTTAACTGCTAAAAAAGATAAATATAATTAATTAATTATATTGTAATATTATTTTAATTAATTATATTGTAATTAATTGATTATATTTTAATTAATTATATATAATTACCAAAAAGATTTTTAAAAAAAGAAGAAGTAGAAGACAACCACTGTTATGCCTGTGACACTGATCCGTTATTTAGAAATAATTTTCATTCCTAATGTTTTGGGGGTATTGAGTAATCGTCGAAAGTATGATATCAAAGTATTATCCTTATAATCATAATAATCAACCAATCACTCGTTATTCATTCCTTACTTGTTGAACCCTTCTCAAACTCATCAATCAAGCACTCCCTAATTTAACTTCCACAACTACTCATATGATATAGTTTCTATCTCTTCTTGGTTTCTGTTATCTTTCTTAGTTTTTATGGCTTAAACTGGTCTATCGTTTTAAAAATTTACAATATAAAGTTATATATATTTCCAATCATATTTATATGTTTCAAAGTGTTCTAATCATTCTTAAGCACGTTATAAGATTACAAACCAGGAAATATGATTACTTTACTAATATGTGGAGTCAAATATAATTTATCATTTTGGAGAAATTATCATTCATTGAATATGTAACTATACTGTCTCGTATGTATAACAGTAAAGAAGTGATATTCAAGACAGAAGTTAATGAACTCTTAAGTCTTAACACTTCCTTAAATTTGTGCAAAGCCCAGAGAAACTTCAGTAGTTAAATAAACATATGTACAGTTTCGTACAGGAATCCACATACTGCATTTATTCAAATGGAAGCAAGATTTTGAAAGTAGAATAAAAGATAAGAAACTTTAATACTTTAATGAACATACTTACATATATATATGACTCCATAGCTAATTAGTATCCACATAATTAATTAATCCAATTCCAAAGTAACTGAAAAGAAAAAACACCTTGATTTCATATATCTCAAAAACTCTAACAAGATCAGCTGGCGATTATTGTGTGACTGGCATCTCAGAGAAGCCCACTAACATCCAATTCTAAGCTACATGGGATGCCAAACATGAACATATTGCTGCAATAACTATCCTTTTCATCTTCAGTACTACCATTGACATGAGTCGTTGAGGAAGAATTCAAGGGAGTAGTGCTGCAGGAAGTTGTTGATAGAAGTGAAGTCAAACCCAAGTTTGGCAAGTTCTCAATGGTACTATTGTTGATAGTGGACTGCCTATTAATCCGATTGCCACAGTTGGTTGTTGACGTAGGTTCTCCACTTGCTGGTGGCCAAGAATTCTGTAAAGGATTCTGCCAGCTGAATGTAGTGGGGAGGGTATCAGAAAGTTGCTCCAAGTTGATTTCCGTGAATTGGGTTTGATTCAGAAGGTGAGAGCTTGAGCCTGCGTAGGTGTGAATTTGGTTTTGGACCTGGTTTGCTTCCGAGCTCTGGAATTGGTCATGAAGTTGGGCACTGACAGGTATGTTATTTTCTTGAAAACTTTTGAGGTTAACATCATGGCTATGGCTATTGTCTTGCGCCGACAGGAGAGAAGTGGCCAAGTTTAACAGATTTGGATTCAAGAGGGATCCAAGACCAGGCAAGCCGGAAAGATTGAGTTGATGAGATGATAACGATGAGGTGCTGAGAGATGAGTTGAGAACTGAGTACAGTTGAAGAAGATCAAGGCGTGGTTTATGTGTCAAAGGATCAATTCCCATTCTCAACAGCTTTTTCTTTATATGGGTGTTCCAGTAGTTCTTGATCTCATTGTCAGTTCTTCCTGGTAAGCGAGCAGCAATTGTAGACCACCTGCAGAAGTAGGAGGTAGTGAACATAGACCAAGTTTAGTACTTCCATAAGTAGTCGTTGGTCGAAGAATTGGGTATCTATTCTTGTCATGCTATGTCCTAATTAGCAATAATTAAGAAGTGTCTTCTCGGTTCTTTAAATCAATAAATGATGAAGAAATGTAAAAACAAGACCATAACATCTGGAAGTCTGCAAACTCACTTGTTTCCAAGAACACTATGGAGTTGTATGATTATCTCCTCCTCTTCATATGAAAATTTTCCTCTCTTGATGTCAGGTCTCAAGTAATTAATCCACCGAAGTCTACAGCTCTTCCCACATCTTTTCAGCCCTATTTAATTTGCACCAGGAAGAAAACAAGTTGGAAAATTATAAACATCAGAAAACTATACATGAGCATATAATAGTTATCAAGCTGGATACCTGCATTCTTTGGGAGGGTTCTCCATCTCCCATGCCCATGTTTTTGAATATAATCAATCAACTTTTCATCTTCCTCTGCCGTCCATGGACCTTTCTTTAATCCACTTTTGTCAGAGCATGTTGATGATTTTCCCATATTGCTCCTTTCACAAAAATAGTAAATAATCTCTCAGACTAGTTTTATGGAAAAATTGTGTGTGTAAAAGAGTGACAGAGAGGAAGAAATAATGCGAGTTCGGTATGTATGTTTAAGAGAACGTGGGCGGGGGTTTATGTATTTATATAGCAGACTCGAGAATGCAAGCAAGCTAAGCAAAGAACTGTAAGTCAATGGGGTTTGGTACCGTCCCAACTTTATTCATCACTTACTATACGTGTCTCGTAATATAGGCATGTATGATAATTTCTCAGCATACCCAAGTTAACCTTCTTCTTTAATAAGAGCATTTCTTTTTTCTTTTTTTTTGGTTACAAAGGAAGAAAAGCACAAAACGCTAAGCTAACGCAGTTCCCGCCGGGATACAGCTCCAAGCTTGTCCCGGTGCAGCAGATGAAGAATCGGAAGTGGGGGATCTTGCAAAACATGAAAGCTTGGACCAGTCAGTCGGGCAAGAGCAGCCAAAGTATCCGCACACTGGTTCCCTTCGTGATGGATATGCTGGATCTGCACCTCCCAGTCGCGGCAGAGAAGCTGGTGAGTACCTGTCAACAAAAAATTGGCATGATCAAAAGTAGGAAAAGAAGAGGATGACAGATTAATGACTTCTAGGGAATCCACTTCCAGCATGATACGGCGGTACCCTAGGGACCAAGCTAGGGTAAGGCCCGAGTGGATTCCCCCAAAGTTCTGCCAAAAGAGGAGCGGCACTATCCAAGGAATGTAAAAACCCGCCTCGCCATTGGCCGTGCCAATCACGAAGTAACCCGCCCGCGGAAGCGCCGGCCGAAGAATGCCGAACAGTACCGTCAGTGTTGAGTTTGATCCAACCCTCCGGCGGTTTAGTCCACCTCACTGGGCTACCCGCCGGTAGTCCAGAGTTGGAGAAAACACAACTTTCCACCGCCCTCGCCTTTTCAATCCAGGTCACAAAGTCTTGCACGACACGCGTACCCTCCGTGGGCCAAAGAAAGTCCGGGTCAAAAAGACTCTTATTACGCCACTGCCACAGCATCCAAACAGCAACGCCGAAAGTGGTAGCCCAACCGCCCGGAGAGTCGGTTAATAAGAGCATTTCTGATGAACTAAATGAGAGAACTTATATAATTAAGACTAAAATTTCATTAACTTAGACACAAAGCATTGCTATATTAAGATCCCACGTATCTTTTAAACACAATTAAACGTTACAACTGCAATTAACTACATAAACACATTATTCACCAATGCCAAGGATTGCCCTTAAGTTTGGCTTTTCACCTCTTTTATTAAGTCAAAGTACTAGGATTGCATAAATGAATCAATTACAAAGGCAAGATAATCGTCCAAAGAGCCCTTGAAACCATGGATTGTGTCAAGAACTCAATGGCAATTTGATAACTGAGGCTTGGACGTACGTTGGTCTTTAATTTCAAGCACACTCTGTTCCTGTCTCACAGACTAAAACATCTCTTTTGCGAACAAAAACACATGGCTGTCTTTCGGCCGGTAGTTCTTACCTCCTTTTGCTTTTATCTACGAATTAACTATCGCTACCTGACACGTACGGGTTGGGTGATGGGGGTTTCTCTTTTGAGCCATTGACCGCGTTACAGGACCACAACATGCGTATGTCAACAATGTGCATGGCTCCGAGCCGACTCCGACGACTCATCCCCCAATAGCCTATCCGCCTACATTTTTACGAGAAGGAAAAATAATATTCAGAATTTGTAAATTAATGTTTTGCATTAGTCACAAGATATTTGTGTATGTGACATTGGATGGATGAAGGTTAGAAAAGTGGGAAAACGAGAATAGCAATAGCAGGAGTTGGAATATTGCACGTGGATAAAGGTTTTTGGATAGACTCAGAATCTCAAGACTGATAGTGAAGTTCAAGATTGGCTTGATTAGTTTTCTACATGTGCACTTTTGCTACGTCTTCATGAATGAACGTGACACATTTGTTCATCGAGACAAGACAGATTTTAGGATAGGGGAGATGAAAAAACCTTCACTGCACATGATGTCCAGTTGGCTTAAACCCCGTTTTGAAATATATGTGATAACCTTCTCTTCTTCTGCTTTTTTTTTTTTTCCAGTTTTGATCTTTTTTTGTTAGACCGATATACAGGAACATATGATAGAAGAAAGAAGAAAAATATTATAAAATATTAAATCTCATTATACGCAATAGCTAGAATTTCAACTTCAATTGCCACAAGTAAGTAATTCAATGATGAGTACAGCTGTACGAGAAAAGGCTAATCTTGTTTTATAGATGTAATTAATTCAAATGCAAAAGAAAAATGGTGCTTGTAACGCTTTGTCCCGTTAAACTTTTTATATCAGAATATTGGGTAAACAATATTTTAATTATTAAAAAATTTATATATTCCTGTTTTTGATAGTGATCCGTATAAACATTAGGGTTTATGAACAAAAGGAATTAATTAGCATAGCATGAGATTAGTTTTGCGTGCTTAATTTTAATTATTTTCTATGACTATAATTGGCCAGAGAGTTGAAATATACATCGGACCTTGAAAAGGAGCTCCTTTGTTTAAGTTTGATAAAAGAAAAAAGTTCCATGTTTAAAAGCTTTCAGAACCTAAGATCCAAGACACGTAGAAGCCGAACCGTGTGCAGTGAGACATGAAACGATCGTTCTCTGTACTTCTGCAATGGCACATTCGGATTTGATGGGAATCAGTCACATTAACCAAACATTTTCAAATTATATCCCCCACCACCCAAAGGTCATATTATATTTAATGACAAATAGGCACCTAATGACCTAGGGCTAAAACTAGGGTAACACTTGTACATAGAGCAACGATTACAGGGCACAATTGAACTACTGTTTTTCTTGACCTATCAGCTCATCATTTGAATGCCCCTACAGCAAGTTTGACCCAATTTTTCAATTATGAATTTGGTCATAATTCATAAACTAGACGCAGTTATGACACCTGTTGACAAGACGTTTTGTGCCACCAATGATTTGAAACGACACCTGGCTGCGCAGTTTCTCCTCAGAGCTGTTCAATTAAGCTATGATTTGATGTTTTCTTAAAATGTAAGTGGTGAATTTTGGCTATTTACAGCTTTTGTGTACTGATCTGATCGCATGTTTCCCAATAGAAACACTTGGTCGTACATCCAATAGCCACCGAATAAACATCATTTCCAGGCTATCCTATACCTGCATGTACCTCAATCAAGTCCCATCAAACTTTAAATTCGTTGAACAGGGATTTCACTGTTTGGTTCTTTTCTTGTCAATATGAGAGTTTGTGATAATTTTGAACATTCCTGGAAAATGATGTAATTGACATGAAGGACGATACCGGGTCCCGTGTGATCACTAGGCTCTTGTCACCTCATAGAACATGCAGTCCAAAGCTTGCAAATTGCAATTAGTCGCCGCGGATATTATTGCTAGGAGTAAAAGGTTGGATAAGATCATAGATACCATGAATACCATGAAATCAAACCAATTTTGTAAATCCCCAGTTAGACTGGAAACTTTGTCGGAAACTAGGAGCAATGCAACATTGTAACAGATCTAAAACTTTCTTAACAGCGACTTTAATATTTGTAATTCGATTTATAAACATATCTCTAATTGTAATGGTTTCGGATGTCCCAAGTTTTATTTCTATATTACACCGCAGCTATTGTAGCATACACGACCCGTTATTCAAAATCCTGGGACAATCCTAAAAAGGGGATGTGCTGTACTATTTAATTATAGAAAGAATTTGTACAACGGGGTGGGGATTGCAATTTCTCGAGAATGAGATCTGCAAGAGAATAGAAATTTTCCAAACCTATATAGCTAAGCTATATATTGGAGTTAGGCGCCACTTATTACTGAGATTCAATCATCAACTCATAATTGGAAATTCCAAAATGAATCTACGGACGGGCTCATAACTGGTTAAAATTAAGGTCAGCAGTACTAGTAGAAATAATGCTTCGACAACTAATTCACGTTAAGGAAAAGTGGTTAAAACGGAACTGAAATCAAAGAATATGTATTGTCTCTTCAAAGGACGTCAACTACAGCAACAGTAATGAGCAAATAGATGTTCACTGCTAATAATTGTTTGATATATTAACTTTAGCTGCAAGGTGAAGCCATGGCTTGAGCACAGCTGATCCACGGTTTTTGGCTTCTTGGTCATCTTGTTTATTCACCGTGTACGTTTCTCGATGACTCGACAGCTACTATATCTTATTTCCTTATCTTGTGCCATTGAAGGATTAAGTGGCTGGGATTAAGTTTTCCCTGAGAAGAGCTTATAATATTAAACAATCCCTTTCAATTCCTCATAAGTTCTTGACATGAACCAATAAGAACACGAGTTTTGGTCAAATATATTTTTAAATATCAACTGAGATATACTGATAGTGACAACCCAATTATTAATGAACTTCCCAGTGCAAAAGAAATTAAAAAGAAAGAAAGAAAGTTTCCACCTGTTATTCAAACTAAGGCCAGAAGGAGGCTTGGAAGTTTGACTACCAATGCCATTGCTTGTAGACCCTTCTCACTTACATATACAAGCCAGAGGAACCTTGGGACGCGCTGTCTGACATCCGCATGAAAATGGGTTCAACACCAAGCTAAAGTTTAGTTTTATAAGCGCAAAAAAGCGTAATCGCACTATCATGTCTTTATGTTTGGTGGCACATGAAATGAAGTGTAATTTCTAAACCAGATCAGGGTCAGCATAATTCTCCATGCTCAAAATAGTAAAGGGGTTTCTGGTTATGGTTCAACCAAAAGCTATATAGTTTATTATGAAGAATGAGATTGTACACTCAGTATAGAAACACCCGATTTTAAAATTAGGTTTTGGTTGCTGCAAATATCAATTAAGTAAGTCATGCAACAACCCTTTTGCTACCTTGTCTCAACAATGAGCACATATTTGGTAGACTACCTAAAACATTATCCAAGTTCTCTTCTGTTACTGGTGCAGCTGCTTCAACACTCGGAAATTATTATTAAAGAAAACTCAGTTATCCTTTTATGATTTTATGGTGTTCTTAATAGAATTGTTATTCCAACACAAGTAGACTCTAGAGACGTAAATAAGAAAAATAGTTCTCACTGCTTTGCGGCACCAAATTAATATGGCAACGAAAATTCCCACTCTAATTGTTTAGTTTTTACCATGTTAATTAGGACCACACGATTATTTAATCTATACTTGTTTGCCATAGCTAGTCTTTCTCTACCATCAGCAAAGGGGTGAAGCCAGCTGGCCTGAAAATAGGAAATTCAAGAACTTTCCTGTATTGATGATCATAAACTTCAATGATTATCCTTTCTATATTTAGGGTAATATACATCACACTCCATTGATATTTAGCTTGAACCATGCATGGCATGGCACCGTGACCGAAGCAGATAGGCATATTATGATATTCTACATGTTTGTGGTGTCTGCTAGCTTTAGCCTGAAATTTAATGTAATCATACAGATCATAATGGTCTAAATAGAACTGCATTTTTTCGTGTATCTTTAACAAGCTAATTGATATTTTTTTGAATAATTAATATATTTATGTTTTTTAATTTTTTATCACTCGGTATTATTCACCCCATCAACACGCAAACTGTCAGGCATGGCGTACTAATGGAATGGCTATTAAGGATGCGTTGTTAACTATCATTACATGTTCATTTGGCAAGCAAGAATACATAATTAATATAATCGTACTATAATGTTCTTCATGATAGAGCATGTTCAAGGGATTAGAAAGATTTGTATGATTATCAGGTCAGTCTTAATTAAGGTCGCCGATTCTTTAATTTATTGGAGTCTGGAGAAAGATACTATTAGAAAGTCTTACCTGAGCAATAGCCGAACAGATAAGAAGATATCTGCCATTTATTATGTTTTATGAATCTTAATTAGGGTCCATCTGACAGGAGGAAATCTGAGAATAACAATTAACAATAGACTAAACGTCAGAATGGATTGCTTTTTCTTTTTTTTGTTAAGTCAGAATGGATTGCTATTACTGCGACTTAGAATGGAAACTTTTATATGTTTGTAATTTTAATTTTTAGTTAAAAATTGTTTTACACCTTCACAATTTAAGTTTTCGTTTATAGTATTTTAAATAAAATACAAATTGATAGAGTCGTTCTTAATAATTTTACCGTAAAACTTTGGCTTGATATTCATATTCCGATATATTTGGATAAAGGATACATAACATAATCCCATCATCCACGATGTTATTGCCATTTCTGAATTCTGATTAACAAATACCCTACTATTAAGATAGATGTTCCTTATTTAGTAAGCGAGTCCTTGATGTTCTACACGTAGCTCGTTAGGCGCTCGTGACGTAGCAAATTTGTAGTTTTTTTCTTATTTTATTCGATTTATTTATTATAGCTTTTATTTTTTGTTTTTTAATCTCTATTTTTAATAAAAATTTTGTTCAATAATTAATGTGAATGTCATTATAATTATATTTTATTATTAATGATTAAATACTAAATAAAATTTAAAGATTAATAAAAATATCAATAAAATATTAAAACATATTTTAATTTTAAAATATAATAAACAATTTAATAAAATAATATCAATAAAATAATATCTATTTGTTAATTTATATTTTAATTATCAAAAATATTTTTTAAATTGATGTATTTAAGACATTTTAAATTTAAGGTATATTTATCAAATAATTATTGAATTTTAAAATGTTTTATTTTTTCCAAAAATAAATTTAAAGTAATTATACAAATTAAAATAAGTAATTATATTACTTATAATTTTATTAATAATTCATATTAAATAATTAAGTAATACATGTTAATATTAAAATAAATCATATTATGACAAAAGAATGAAAATATACAAAAATTCATTTTTGTGATTTTTATAAATTATGAAAATAAGAATAAACCAAAACCAAAGATTAAAATCAAAAGTTTAAACAAACAAAAAATTTTAAGTGAATTTAAAAATGAAAACATGAAACTAAAATGTAAAGTAAAAATAAACAGATCATAAGTAATTTGTTTTAATCTAGAGAGCAATAATTTATAAACTATATCTTTTGAATAATTTATTTAGTAAATTAAGCAATAAATTTAAATTAAGTGATTGTTGTTGAAATTCTATAATGCAACTTAATTATATTCTAAATCTCAATCTATTTTTTTAAATTTGACCTCAGTCAATCAAACTTTAGATTGAATCAAACGAACTTTATATTTTTTAAAAAAATTTACAATTTTGATTGGTTTAAGGTTATATTCAAATAAGTCTTTCAAACCTTAACTCTAACATAAAACTAATCAATTTGAACTTTGGTTACTAAATTATGATTATATTCAAACTAAAATGCCAAATATAGCTATATCCTAGCATTGAAACTTATAAGGATACGATGATTTAAATAAAATACATTTGATACCTTGAAAACCTTAAAACAACCTAGCGAACCACTTAAACCACCTCTTATTAAACATCAAGTAAATTTGCTTTCACTTTCAAAGTAATATGATAAAAACCAAACCTACCAAAATTTCTAAAACTATTACATAATCCATTATTGCAAATATCGGACCATACTTGGTCCTAGTATGCTTGGTACTAGTACTAATTAATATTGAGTATCATTTCAAATAATTTTATAAAATAGTCCCTCAATTTATTGTGCTACATCATTTTAAATTTTATTTCAATCTTGTCTTAAAAAATTATAATAATATATACTTAATATAACAACCGTATTTCTTATATTCATATTGGTATTACTTTTGACATATTTCTTATATAAACAATAACTATAATTAATATAAAAATGTCATTAAATTTTCATATATATAATTATATAAAATTAAAAATAATACAATGTACTTAAAATATTACATTGATTATATTAAAGAATCATATAATTAGAATAATATAGGTCTATAAGTATAAGAACAAGAGCTTGTACCAAGGAACATTGTAAAGTAAAAGTAAAATATAAAACAAAAGCACTTACATCTAAAAGAATTACATTACATTGCATATATATAATTTAACATATATATCAAATACAAGTAAAATTAAAAAATGAAAAATAAAAACTCAAAACTCAAAACTTTACTCCATGACAGATTCGCACAAATCTCATTGATCTCAATTTCATTTAGCATGAAGTTTTCATCATTAAGGAGAATCTCATCATCACCATTATATAAAGCTATTACACTAAATAACATATCAATACTTTCCTATCCAAAATTATCTTCCAAGTTACTCTCATCTATAAACTTTATTCCTCTGAAACTGAATTTACTAAAAGAACGATATGATCAAAACAAATTAGATATATAAACCTACTTGTTCTCTTAAGAGTTATAACGAACAAATTAAATTAAATTATTAAGAAATTATAAGAATTTGTATTCAATTTAATAATGATAACAACATATCTTTCTCGAAGTTTCAAGTTATATCAAACAAACACCAAATCATTTATTCTTTTATGTTCCAATCTATTTCTTTTTTGGAATGAATAGAGTCAAATGTGCTTCAATTCTTTTCACATCCAATTACACTCATGTATTGACCAAGAATTCGAATTAAAAACATTTTCAATTCTAGAATATCCTTTCTAAATTGGTTACATCAAGTAACTGTAAGACAACAAAAATAATCTTATAACATAATAAAGTGATTATTAGTTTTAAATAACTAATAAAAGTGAAGAATTAAAGACTTTGATTAAGTTTGTCTCTTTGACATATTACAATGAGTATCTCAAAATCACCACATGCATCCTTGTATACCTTTATTTATAAGCTAAGGAAATCTTACATATTTTCTTGTGAAACAATTGTTGTAATAGCTAACAACATTCCCTTATTAACTTTAAGTTTTCTTGTAAAACTTGGTCTAACATAAACAGTCAAATTTAGATATACCCCAATAATAAATAACGGAGAATGAAGTTGTCTTTTACATCTTTATTTGAAGACTACAAGATAAGATGTGTATAAGGAAGACCTATTTTTATATTGAAATTAATTGCTTCCTTCGCCCTCTCTATAACATCATAAAAGTAAAATCATTATTAGCTAGATGAATTACTCTCACCAAAGGATCACAAACTTGAAAGTAAAATTAACATTGAAACCAAAATTTATGATCTTTAAGTATAAATAGAAATGTCTATTTCAACACTAGAAGCATACTAAGAAGCAACATATTTATCACTTATAAATATTTATCTTAGTTTCTTTTTTATTTAAACAAAACATTAAAATGTTAAGAATTAGTTGCAAATCTTATAATAGTAAGACGACACAAATTTTTACTATTAATGAACTAATTTTTTTCAAATTTAGAACCCAAGCATCATTATAAATGAACTTGGTCATTTTCTCTCTTTTTGCATAGTTTCATCAACAATAGGAAAGTATCTAACATTGATATTTTTTAGCATTAGTCAATGCAATGTACAACACAAAGTGTCCAATAGAATAATTATACATGCTTTACAACTTCTTCCCAACTACTTTATAAGTAGCACCATTGTCATGGATGAATTTTGTAATGTTTTAAAACCCAAATTTATTCACAACTTTATTCACAATTTCATCAAATATCTCTAACAGTGTATCGACGTTCTTATAAACCTAGATGTACTAATGGACTTTAAAAACATCATCTCTTTAGTAGAATAAACTAAAATTTGATAATGGCCTCGTATCTTCTATTTGTTCAATCATCACAAACGATTTAACACCTATAAGTTGGAAAAATTATTCTTCTTTCACTCAAATAACTTTTCATTTCACTAACAAAACTATTAAAAAGATTACTCTATAGTCACCAATTAAATGAGCTTTATACCCTAGAGTATAAGAAGCAATAACATCTATAGGTTAATAATAATAAGGTTGAGCAGTATTCACACCTGCTTTATATCATTATCTAGGCATTGCTATTTCCACTTTGGAGTTGCTTCTTTAGCTTGTAATGTACTACAAATTAAAGGTTAAGCTTTAGAAGATATTCGTAGAGTAAAAAAGTTAATCACCTATCTTCTTCTCTTCCTCGTATCAGTTGCAACCATCCTTTCCTATTAGGTAAAAATATTGCATTCAATATTATCATTATTATCTAACCACTGTAAAAAAAAACTTTCATTACCAATTTTTTTGTTAAATCTTTGTCTTATGTGTTGGACCCCGACCATTTTTTGTGAAAATTTGATTTATTAAATAGAATTAATTGAGGAATTAGTGGTGAAAATTAGAAATATAAGATGATATTAAATGAGGAAATATAGTATGATTTCTAG
>JAOQMQ010000196.1:35388851-35399055 GCA_027563845.1 Erythroxylum subrotundum
TATAATTTGTATTTATTATTATTAAAATTTATTATTACAATCCATTCATAATAAAAGTATCAATGAATTACATATTTATAATCATATTAAGAACCAAGGGCATATTTGTCATTTGCACTACTTTTTCGTTCTGTCCCTTGCAACCAAACACATTCTGTCCTCGAGACGGAGACAGTTTTTTCTGTTCTGTCCACCATAACCAAACACTTCACTGTCCCCAGTTTTTGTTCCGTTCCGTCTCCAGTTACCGGAGACAGCAACCAAACGCAACGTAAAGGTCAACGTCAAGAACTATTTTAATAAACCCACACTAAGAGAAATGGGAAAACACCACTACCGTCCCATCCCAAATATCGCAGGAGATCATCAAGTCACCATTTAAGAAAGTTGACTGCAATCAGAGATCGTGACGGGCTTCGAGGTCTTTTCAAACTCGGAACCCACTTTCTCCACTGCCTTAATCACATCCATACCCTTCGTCACCATTTAGGTTTGAGAGAATATTGGTGTGAGAGTGAGAATAAGAGTGTATGAGAAAATACAAAATTAACTTTCTCCAAAATCTAAACGTCATCGTTTCAATTTTACTATAAAATGAAGTTGTTTTACTAATCAAACAACTTCCTCTTAATGATGTTGACACATCTAATTAGTGGGAGTTCATTGACATGTGGTAGTGCCACATCAGCATAGATAACGGTGAGGCTAACATCGAGCCAGAATTGAAACAAATTGAAAGTTTGTGCATTTTACTGCTATTTTTTAAAGTTCGGATTATAATTGAAAAATTGAGGAAAGTTTTGAGTTTTTTTAGTAATTAACCCATAAATAAATAAAGGAATAATAAATAAAAGGAAAATTACAAAAAACTAAAAAAGAAATAAAAATAAAATAATAATAGGAATAAATAAAATACAATAAAATATCTAATATATATAAATAATAGTAAAAAATAATAATCATAATAATAGAAATACTAATAATTATACTAACATTAATAATCATAGTCATAATAATAATAACAATACTAATGCTAATAATAAAGATATTAATTTTTGGGGATCAAGCAAAACCATTATTTTACTTGTGGAAATAGGGGTATGTTCTGCAGCTAATTGAAAGCCAAAGAGGAATATAGCAAGAGAAGAGTACATCATCTCATTAGATATCGGACACGATTGTAATTTTGAAACCCATACTGGGCATGCGAGAAATGTGTGCAAAGAGCAAGTAATATAAGTAAAGGGCTTTGGTGAACTTTGAAACATACTTACCTGGACGGGGTCAATGGGCGATCAAGAAGGCCTATGGCCTAGAAAGGCAATCTCTATTGCACAACAGAGAGGTGTCTTCCTAAGGTCTTCCAAAATTGGGAGAGCCTACGTCATTATTTGTGACAGAGGGGGCCTGCGTGCGCGCGGCCCCTGCCCAATTTAGTATTAAAGCGTTAATTATGTGAGACTCTATATCAGGTAAAGACGTGAGAGTAGCGTAAATTTAAATTTATTCTAATTAAGCTCTGAGTGTTCACAAAGTGGAAATTAAAATTATGGTTATGAAGGGGATTATATTTTCTCGGGGATAATTTGATGGAGGTCCTCTGTTTCTCTGAAATCGATTAACAGAGCAAAGCTGTCTGGTAAACGTTAAGCTCATAGAGGCTGAGCCCAGGACAAGAATGGAGAATCTAGTACTATTTAATCCGGACAAATTAGCTGTGGCCTGAGCACCACATTGAAGAATATCCAAGCTGGAAATATTAACATTAACTATCTAAAGCTTTATACAAAGATAACATGTGGATAGATGTAGATCAGTGGTGATACTTCAAAATCCTTTGTAGCTTTTTGATTGGTTTACTAAGGGCTCAAGGATCCCCACCACTAGTCCTATTGCATTCTTAGCCACTCGTTGGTTGTGCTCTTCATTTCCTTCATACATAAAATTGGCACTTCCCTTTCACATATTTCCATGTAATCTTCTCTGCTTTTAAGAGGCTATTCTGGGTTGTGTCTGTGAGAGAGCTGAATCATTAAACTATGTCGTCAATGCTAATGACCGCAACTGCTAGCTCTAGCACTATCCTCAGGCCAACCACATTTCTTGGCCAAAGAAGCTCTAATGCCAACTCTTTGAGAGATGTTGTGTCTATGGGCAATGGCAAGTACATCATGGTAATTATTCTTCATCTCTCTCACTCTGTCTCAAGTTTAGATGAGTTTGTTGAAGCTGATACGTATCATATGGCAATAATCCTTCTTTGTGATCGGAATAGGGAAATGACTTGTGGTACGGACCTGACAGAGTGAAGTACTTGGGACCGTTTTCAGCTCAGACTCCATCTTACCTGACCGGCGAATTCCCAGGTGACTATGGATGGGACACTGCTGGCTTATCAGCCGATCCTGAGGCCTTTGCTAGGAACAGGGCTCTTGAGGTAATCACTTTTTTTTTTTTCAAAAGTGAGGTAACCACTTTTTTCTCTACAATATTCTTACCTTTTTGAGTTTCTATTGACTATAAGAACTGAGTTTGCTGAAATGAGAGTTGAGAAGTTGTAAGACACAATCCAACGAACTTTTGAAGAAAATAATGTTTTTGTGCTTGTACATATATCTTTTTCATACAAGCAGTGATCAAACCAATATCAACTCATGGTTTTTCTGTGACTGATACTGAACTCTTAAGAATGCTATTAGCTATGCCAAAACATAACATTTCACTTTACAATTGTTAGGTGATCCATGGAAGATGGGCAATGCTTGGAGCACTAGGCTGCATAACCCCAGAGGTCCTTGAGAAATGGCTGAAAGTGGACTTCAAAGAGCCAGTGTGGTTCAAGGCAGGAGCTCAAATATTCTCAGAGGGTGGGCTGGACTACTTGGGGAACCCAAACCTCGTACACGCTCAAAGCATCCTAGCAGTTCTCGGTTTCCAAGTAGTTCTAATGGGACTCGTTGAAGGGTTTCGCATCAATGGTCTTCCAGGAGTTGGAGAGGGCAATGACCTCTACCCTGGTGGTCAATATTTCGACCCTTTGGGCCTCGCCGATGATCCTGTCACATTTGCCGAGCTCAAGGTCAAAGAGATCAAAAACGGCAGGTTAGCAATGTTCTCCATGTTTGGTTTCTTTGTTCAAGCTATTGTTACCGGAAAAGGTCCTCTGGAGAACTTGTTGGACCACCTTGACAACCCTGTGGCCAACAATGCCTGGGTCTACGCTACCAAGTTTGTGCCAGGATCATAAATTTGATATTTACCGTGCCTGGATTCGAGTGGACAATCTGCCTGGACCATTAACACTTTGAGTACTTAATTAGATTTTTAAACAAAATATTGCTTCATCGATGTGTAATGTAAATCGAGTTTTATTTTTGTTCTGCAATCATCAGTCGCACAATATTTATGTAGGATCCATCAAACTCCTCACTAACTCAACTACCAGGACGACCAGTGTCACAATTAAGTTATAGTGCTTAAATGATAAGAAGTGGCAGAACTCGAATGCTGCGTTAGTGAGTTCAAATTGACTACTTTTAAACAACCAATTTTGTTTTACTTAATAACTGGCTCAACCATTTTCCCATAGTTTAATGATCATAATAAAAGATATGAAAACAATTTAGAAAATCCAGAGACGCCTGCTTGACATTCCTAAACATCAGAAATGGACATACGGAATTGTGTGAATCATCAACTTGACTAAATTGTTTAAATCCAGCTTAAAGATTACTAGTTTTTAGTTAGGTCGAGTTTACAAAATTTGAGTAGCCAAGTTCAAGCTTCATTTTGAAGTTAAAGTCAAGCTTCAGCCTTATTTACATAGTAAACACGCTATGATTATGCTCAGTTCATGTAAGGTCCAAAGAAAAGCAAAATCATCCGATTCAAAGCTTCTTAAGAGTAGTAGATGACCCAGAATGATGGAATCAAGATAGATGAAGAGGCAATATGCACAAATGTCATTTCCTAATCTTGGTGCTGCCGTGTTTGCCATTTCACTGATGGCACGAGAATATACACAAATTATCTAATTCTAAATCTACACTGGGAACAAGACTATTTCCCAACAAACATACAGGCTACTGACAATTGGTAGACACTTCAAAAATAATTCTCCAATTGCACTAACCTGATGGCAAATAGCTGCCATCTATGCCCAGCAATCCTCCAGCAAGTGGAAACCAATGGCTTCTCTAATTACATTCCTCGAATCACTGACCACATTTATATAAACCATCATCAAAGATCAAAATATGGAACCTCTAAAATCCTCTCGAGCTTAATTTCTCCCACCATTTGCGTCGACTCCTTTCAACTTCACCAAGACCAAATTTATGGAGTCTTACTTTGGTCTCCCGTAATCTGATTTTATAGTCTTTCTTCCATGTCTCAAACTTTAGTTTCAACTTTCTTAGTTCCTCATCAGGATGTATGCTGAAAACTGATTGCCCTGTTTTAACCTCAAGCTGTTGTTTGGCGTCATCCTCAAAATTCTGTGTTCTTTGCTCAAATTCCTTTGCCAGATTGCTGACTGCATTTATATAGCAACTAGGCTCTCTGCCTGATTTGAAATCAGGAATTGAACCAGAAACTTTGATGGCTGTGGTTCCACCAGGTGTTCGACACCCGGCAGCCACATTGTCCTCATAATCATAGCAACGAGGTGATGCGGAAGATTCAAGTTTTCCAGGTTGGCCTGCACTATTATCAGTCACAAGACTCCTTCTGGCAGCAGCAAGACTCACCTGAGACGAAATCACAAATAGTGGTCAGGAATGGCATTAAATGCACCACGTTACAGCGACCCCTGTAGTGCATGAGTCTGAGAAATTTTTCTAGGATTCAATAGACATCTTTCTACAGACAATATGACAATTATCCATTTACACATAAATCTACATATATGTGGAATACTTGCTTTAATCTAATCTTTGAATGAATTTCATATTATGAGTTTCCACAATCAATGTGAATGAATTTCATATAAGAAAAGCACTCACTTGCAAAGATTCCATCTGCAGTTGCCACATCTCTTCCATCGTTTTCATTTTTGCCTCGTAGTCCGACCACCTTCTCTCAAATTGTTGTAGTTGCTTCCTTAGAGCAGCATTTTCTTCCTCCTTTTGTCCCAGAGCAGCTTCTGCCTTGACAACTCTCTTTTGGAGCTCGGCCAAAAGTGAGTTCTGAGCGTTGACCTGTTCTTGAGGCATGATCTGGACAGACAAGAGATGTAAATTTCTTAGACCTCATATTTATTACAGTAGAGAGAAATAAAGAAACAATTGAATTTGAATATCTGTTTTTCTCCTTTGATAAATTTATGACTTTCATATCTAGAAGGCCCTCATAACTCATCATAATTGTAATTATCTGAAAGGCATTGAGAAGTCATTATCATAATATTCTTAATGTTAAGGGCCAATAAATCCTTAAAATAATTAATGCACCCAACAGATCATATTACTGATCAAATCTTTCTAGCCCATCTGTAATAGAAATTGCAGACCAACAATCATGCCGACAAAGTATAATCATGAGCTGAAAAAAAAATTGTCCAAAACAATATGTCATGGACCAGGTTACGGAACTTGTTAATTGCAAAAAACTGAATGAAACTACGACTAAATCAGAACTGTTGCAAAAGAGAAGAATTGAGTTTATTTGGGTGCCTGTCTGTGTGAGAAAGAAAGAAGAAGAACAAGAAGAAAGTTTTGCTTATAAAAATAAAATAAAATTGCTGCAAAGGCTGACTCCTAAATCTTAACTTTGCCCAACAACATAGAAGAGAACATCGCTTGGACCAATTATCAGGACGCATCAAGTACCTTAACTTCTGATATCTTTCTGTCATGTCTTCTTTTATAATTTGTATTCTCATGACTTAACTGCTTCATGTTGCATTCGTCATAAAATTGCTTCCGAGCTAACCACCCACGGACAACTGCAACGTAAAAAGTGTAAGACCAGTCTGTTAATAAAGGAACTCAAATTTTCCAATGTAAAACATAGCTATTACCTGACTGTAAATGTATAGTTGCAATCAAATGCTCATCAATTGTTCTGGGGCCACTAGTTGTCCAACGTGCAACTGAATTACATTTCATTCTGGCATTTTCACCACGGATGACTGCATTTTGAAAGCAACTAAATTGAATAACAGTAAGGGTGATAGGAACAACAGGTTTTCAAACATCCAATCAATCATTGCAGAAAGGAAACTGAAACTAGAATAATGGGAACAAGAGTTCCAATGTGCAAGTAATAACTATAACATCAAAAATTCCTATTTTCTGCCAAAAATTATTTAAAAGCTTATAGAAAAATCAAGTATTACATGATTGTATTGTTGTTATTCCTTTTGTAACTTCATTGAAGTAACAGCGCATCTTAAAACCACGGATCCATTTTTGGATACAAACTATTCCTTGTAGAAATTGTCTTCTGCGCTCCTCCAATTTACCAATCTGTGAAACAGTAATAAAAAAATGAGCTAATAATTTAGAAGAAATAATCTGAAGGTCTCGTGACATTTCCTACATAAATCATTTTCTTGATGCAATGGATGAACAAGGCTTCCATTGAAAGCATTTTCTATACCTCTTGATCTCAAGAATTTGGATTAGTATACTTCAACGCACTTCATACACTATTAGACAGTTGGTAATTCACACGTAGATTGTTTCTTTGGTGCTCAAATTGATAAAAGACTAAATTCCACAAAGTTTCTTGTCATTGAGATAAAGAAACTATAAGGAAGAAATATTAGAGGAGAAAAAAGAAAGAAGAAGAAACAACAAGGACAGAAAAGCAAGAGAATGTAGAACTAGAAGAGAGATGCAGCTGCAATTTGAGTGAATTAGACAACATAAGAGTAAGAAAACTTGGTTGGAGAGAGAAAGCATATACTAACCAGTATAAAATTTGCAGTAAGCTAAAATTCCAACTTAGCATATCCTATGATCAAAACAGAAAGGAACTAGTGGCAAGAAGAACTTGTATGCTACAAACTTCTTTTCCAGTATTTGTTTTAAGCTAAACATTGTCTCCTATTGAGCCATAAGGTCAATGGCTTCATGTTCTACATATTGGTTGTAATAACCAAAATTCACCGGTCCGCCATTCAATGATATGTCGCTGGAATTGAGATCTCATTCAATATCAAATATATGGAGTGTATACAAGTAGACAAACAAGCTCCAAACAGATTAGTACAGCTACATAATCATACATAATTTAGGATATCTTCCAGTTTTTAATATTAGAAGCACATAAGAAATAACATATATGACGTTTGTGAAAAACCATCATCATTAAACTATATCTCTCAGGAATTGAACAAAAGCATGTGCAACTTTCATGGAGGTATTAACACAAACCTGGCCTGTCCGAAGATACACTTTAGTATATCCAACTTGATACATTTCAGGCAGGACATTAAATTGATGGAGAATAGCAACAGATATGCTTAATGGATCCTGAGGTACACTTGCATCCCAGAGTAGAAGCCCATACCTAAATTATTTTCAGTTTTATGATAAGAAACAAGATTGAACTAACAAAGCATAATGTGAATGATTGGATAAATGAATGGGTCTTGGCATCTTATACCTTCCTGCAAACTCTTGATGTGTCATCCGAGTAGGATATCCACATCTAGAAATCCTCACAACCTCTAAAATGCCACAACAACGAAGTTGCTGCAGGACGAGATCTTGATCGAATAAACCAGAAAGCTGTTTCACATTTGGTTTTATACAGCGAATGAAGTGAGGTGTGGTGTTTTCCAATTGGTGCATTAATTTGAACAGTTGAGCCTACATGATTAGAAGAAAATGCTCATGGTTTTAAAACAAGTCATTGCGGAACAGAAAAATGATAATATTGAACCCTATAGCAAGGAAAAATTTCTGAGCAGATAGCATAAGCTTGAAATTTATTTATTTTTTTTAAAAGAAAGAAGTTTAGAGCAATACAAAAGAGATTCTAGGTGGAGGGAGAAGGGGGTTAGGATGCATGCATATAACCATGAAGACCTCAGTCAAGGACAATCATTCACAAATTCCAGAATTTTTTTATCCTTCAATAATATAAATATCTTTTCATTTTTTAAATAAATTTGACTCTCTGAATTCATATATTGATAGATACTGTTTTATATAATATTTGCACAACTTTTTCTACCTTACAGCAACAAATTATAGGTACCTTGAACTTTGTACAGACACTCTGGGTTGAGGATTCCACTCCGCCAAATTTATTTGATGAACTTGTTAATTTAGGGCACATGCTAGGCATTTTGGAGGCAAACATTTTTGGTAGTTCACAACTGCATGATGCTAGTAGTTGGGTGAATTCTGAGTGCAGTGGATCTCGGTTCTTCTCCAAAAAGCCATTTGTATCATATACAACCTGATGAAAATCCAAACGAGAAAAGATGTTTAAATGTAAGAGGTTTGACTCCAAACATTTGCATTCTTGAATCAATCAGGTCTGGATAAAGGTGATAGTTTTTAAGCATCATATTACAGAGAGAGAGAGCATTAAGAAAATTTATCTCCAAATAATCTGATGTCAAAAATCAAGATACGTTCTCAAGGATCAAACATTCAGTAAAAGTTCTAGGAATTACCACTAATATGAGCAAGAAATAGGGCTTTATGATTAAAGTTGTAAATTTCGTGTAATCTCATTTTTGCAGATAAAATTCACAAGAAAATGTTTCAGCATGATAATGCCACTAAAATTTTCAATGTTTTTAATTTTGTATAAGCTTGGAATGTTTAATCATACATATAATGCTCAGATGGTATCTGATCCATAATCTAGTGAAATTTAATCACCACTTCCAAAAAGAAGAAGAATAAGCAGAAGGCACAGTGTCCATCTGACTCATAAGATTTTGATGGTTCTAATCAAAATCCAATAGAGGCAAAGAGTGTAATGGAGAAAAATTGGATAAACTCAAAGTGGGCCTTCATTACTCACATCTCCGGCATAATGTTCTACGCCGAAAGCTCTTCCTCTCTCGCTTTTAAAACAAGGATGAGTGTTCAAGTGTTGCTTGAGCTTATTGGCAAATGACAAATCCGTAGCACCTGGGAAATTTGACTCCTCATCTAATAAAGACAGTAGTCCCAACGGTTTCTGCAAAAACCAGCAACATAATAGAGTCATCACTTGAAGCAGATAAGCATGCATTTCAGTTTCAGATGCCAATTCCAAAGAGATGAGATACATTTATCAATAGCAATCCAATCTTTAGATCATATCCAAGTCTGTTGTACAGTTTTTCAATTCTCACAACACAAAGATAAAGTACGATGCATCTAACACCTGTGTGTACAAATGTGTGCAACGAGATGCTCAAAAAACTAATAAACACAGCAAGAGCTGATAGTACTGAAAAGTGAAGACACTAAAATACCTTCTCAAACAGATCCAGACATCCTTGGTTATCTACAAAATCAACTTTGGTCCAATCAATCCCATCCTCTTCATATTCCTGAGGTCAATAGATGATGTTAAGTAGTCCAAGGATCTAGTTTGCAAGAAGGCAAGAAAAAGATCTGACATGCTAAAAAGCTTGAAAAGTCAAACCAAAAAAAATGACACATAACTACAAAAGGACAAAAGAAAAACAAAACAAATGATGGTTATAATAAATTGTAGAGAAAATGTATATAATTGCGGAGAGCTTTATCTTAGAGTAAGTAAGAAATGCAATGCTAAAATTGTTAGTAAATATCAAGTCTTGGGCTATATCCGTTCTCTTGATAGCAACTTGTATGGCAACGTATCAACTACTTGTGCATTCTAATGAGATCTAATGGGAGATGGAAGATTTTGCTACAAGTTCATTTGCCAATATGTGTAAACTAGCATAGATTATGTACCACAACCTAGTGCGAGAAAATTCAACAAATTAGTTGCATTTACTTCTTAGTTTACACTCCTAATTTCTCCTAATTCAAGTTGGACCTTATGTAGAAATTAGAAGCTAAAAGGTGCTTTATCTACAATATATAAACATATATGTTCACAGAAACACACATGTTTTATTGAACAAAAAACAATATATATGTCTAGAACTATATAATTGTAAATATATATCAAGATACTTGGAATAATTCAAGTTGGACCTTATGTAGAAATTAGAAGCTAAAAGGTGCTTTATCTACAATATATAAACATATATGTTCAC
>JAOQMQ010000196.1:35400540-35415067 GCA_027563845.1 Erythroxylum subrotundum
TGTATATAAACCTAGCTATACCTTGTTCCTATGTACAGAAATATAGTGAAATACAAATTATTTTTCAATATTCATCAGTGAGCTATGTAATTTGGAATTGGAAAGTTTGGAACACCTCATGATTAGATGCAGATATACTAGACAAGCTTGGGATCGGTTGCAAAATATACTCAACATGGCCCGACCAACAGATTCTTGGAGTGAAACTATTGCTTGGCTGGGGAAAATTAGAGTGCATAATGCGGCAGATCTCAAAGCTATCAGGTTAAGTTGGGCAGCCTTGGTGCACTACATATGGAAAGAGCGCAATTGCAGAGTTTTTAAACAAGTAGAAGCAGTGAGATGGTTTTTCAAGACATCTTCCTACATTACAGATTGGCCATGTTGGCCAGAGGAATAGCTACAAATTTGACAAGTAATATGAAGAGCAGATGGGGATTGGAGTAATACTGGACTAAGTGGTCTCGCAAGTTCCCTCGATCTCAAGATGTAGACGATTACTAGGAACATAAATCTCTGTAATCTAGATTCTATGGATTATACTAGTTTTTTCCTCGAGATTGTATATATTTTCTTATAATGAAATCTATTAATTTTCGAAAAAAAAAAAACTTCCTTCTTGCAGTATCCTCACTAACACAAGGTAAGGTAATAAGCATGGTGTACATGAGTTCCAAGTTTGACACGCCAAAAGATTTTCAGCTAGGGCATCTAGCTGTAACACTTTTTTTTCTTAAATCTTCCAAGGGAAACAGAAAGAAACTGCTCTGGTAAGGAGAAGAGTTTGCAACTCGACAGAGTACCCACTAGAGGCTTCACCTAGTCGTAAGGTAACAGTAGCTACTCACCTACAAGGTTGATGGGTGCATGGTTATAGATTTTGCCAAATTTTGTCAAATTAAATCAACAAAAAAGAAACTATACAGACAACTTGAACGAAAAAAGAAAGTCAATCAGATGGTGTGTTTCTGGCTTTTAATTCCATATTTCATGACTAACACTTTCAACTTGCTATGAAATGGCAACATAAGGAAAGAAGAAATGCATTTATGGGAAGACAAGAAATATGATGCCATCAGCCATGATTGAGGACTCAAATCAAGTCACACAAAATTGCACAAAGCCTAGAATGTGAATCATACCTTCATTAGCCACCACCTCCACATGCTTTTCATTGTCAATTACTTGAAATGATATGTTTCCAAGCCAAAGAACTGCTGCAAGCATTGTAAATAAAAGTTCTTGATCTTCTTTGCAAATATTTACATTGTCCAAGGCTTCCTGGGGAAATAGAGGTACAACAATCACAGCAGGAAAGAGAAAATGAATCAATTAGATACGATATGTATAGATCAATATGGCTTTCATCCCTTCAAACAGATAAAATAGCATCCACTCATTTGAATTACCATGAGCTTATTAAACTTGAGGGAATCATCAACTCCATTAATGAGCAAGCATTCACTTTGGTTAAGATAGCTGTACTCACTAGCCCTTTTAAGATTGAGTCTATCTGCAAAGAAACCAAGAAATGAGTCCATAGACAGGCCCTTGGAAAAATTATGAAAAAGTTCTATGCCCTATGTAAATGAACTGGAGATGTTCGTTTCTCAGCTCAATAAAGGTCATATATGATCCTAAAATTGATAGAAGCTGGAATGGATGTTAAAAGAAGTACCTCTAAGAGTTGATGGAGCACCAGCACAAAGCTGATAAAAGATGTTGTATGATCTTTCTCCATTGGCCAGTTGAACAACTCTTGACTGCCCAAACGAGAAATAATTATTTCAGAAGTGGCATAGAATTGGAAATTTAAGTACCAAGCTGAAATCCACAGGGGCCCCAATTTACCTTTTCTAGCAGAACTATCCAACATTTTATAGTTGAATCGGCATTTGCAATATACATGAGGCCAGAAAGAGTGAAGTTAGGTATTGTATAGGCATTATCAAAAAATATCAATGACAGAAAAACACTCAACTTAAATGGCCTTACAAGTTTCAATTTTAGCACCACATATCTTTCCTGATGTGCTAAACAGGATTTCAATCAACTTCCCCTGCATTCATTATGAAACATCTTAATCAAACCAAACATGAAAAAATCAATGAAAAGAGAAAAAGGCCACCAAATCACTCACAAATCTACTAGAGTTGTCATTCCTAGCTGTTTTTGCATTCCCAAATGCTTCAAGGATACAATTAGTCTGAAGAATTTGGCACTCGACTCCACCACCACCTCCAAGGAGAGCCAAGTACTGCATAGCATGTTTTCCAGTCTCAGTTTTGCCAGCTCCACTTTCACCGCTGTCAGATAAAGTGATTACTAGAATCTTTATGAAAAGTTGAACAAGTTTGACCCCAAATACACCAGACAAACTTTCAGTAAGTATATAAATAGGGATGAAGGAAAATAGATACTGACCTTATGATTATTGATTGGTCTTTTCCATCTGCAAGGTAGTAAATTACAGCCAAAAGTTAACAGAATAGAAGTCCTCAAAATAGAACTAGCTTCATATTTTGGAACATAAAAAGAGCAATCTTTACCCCTCATCATCTCATTATAAGCAAAGTCAGCCATAGCATAAACATGAGGGCCGTCCATAGTCTTCTGCTTGTATGCATTAATATATTTGCTTCCATAAATTTGGACATCTTTAAAAGGATTGACTGCAATCAATACGGGTCCTGCTTTACTCTTTGTAAAGAACAACCAGAATGAAGAACAAAGTCAAGGAATGTAAATTATTACTTAAGTTGGCAATAAAGAGTAATTTGAACTCACATAAATCATATCCTGGGAATATCGGCAACTAAGATTGTGAAGTACTGATGGCTCATTTAGATAACTAAGCTGTATAAGATTCTCCACACCCTCAAGAATATCAGGGTTTGCAGGTAAGAGTTCTTCTGTGGAAACATCTGCAACCTATGGCATCATCAGAATGTAATCACAACAAGAATTACAAATTTAGGAAACCAACAGACATCTATGCAACAATAAGTACAAAAGAAAATGTTATTAACGTACTTTTCCACTTGAAAGTAAGACAGTTGCTACATCCCCAGAGACAGATTGTATCTTTCCAGATCCCCACTGGCCATTTGAGTACCGACACCAGACACGGAGTTTCTGGAATAACTTAACCCATTATCAGAGAGCCAACATCAAGCATCAATTTGTGACGATATTCATAAATATAATCTTCTACAAGAAACTGTTGTCTGTCTACTCAGTTTGAGATATCTTTCAATTTTCAATTTACATGTAACTTGATGTTATGTGAGTTTATTGCAACTCAAACACGCATAAACAATCCTCTTTCAGAACTGTATGATCCATAACCAGACATCTGAAGGTTGCTACATTTCTTACAGGCCTCCTGGAACACTATCCTACACTTACACACCATACACTAATAAAGGCCTTGGTCTGCATCACCCTCCTCAGTGAGGTCAGATTACTTGTACCATTATACAATTACATCTAATTAGGACTTCCGCTGAAAATAATAAACCTAAGTTGATATTGATGTGCCAAATATGATAACAAAAACAAACAAGAATACAATCTTTGATGCCCCTCATTACCTTTTTGAAGAAATAACTAATGTTATCATCCTGGTCTGGCTCTTGAACCTTTGGTATTGAACTCAGAGCATGCTCCTTCACCTGCTCATTTTTCTTTTCCTCCTCCGCGTATGGATTTGAATCTGCAGAGCTCTGATCTTTCTTCATCTTCTTGCTCCCAAAACTACCTGCCCTGTAGCTCAACTCCTTTTCCTTCCTCTTTGAGTCGTTCTCTTCTTTAGCTACAGGTTCAATCTCATTCTCCACCTGACCATTTTTGCCAACCTTGAAGTCTGTGGGCAATGAATGGCGAGCTGAGGGCAGCCGTGCTCTTGATGGAGGCCGAGCTGGTAAAGCGGGCGGCAGGTCCTTGGACTTTTCCAAGGCTTCATCTCTCCGCCTCAGCGAGTCCAGCATTTCCTCCAATGAGCTTCTTGTCACCCCTGTGGGTGACGATGATAGCATCATTTTTGGCGAACTTATTCTTCCAATATCAAATCACCGAAACTGACACAATAATGATAAGTGAACTCAGGTAAAAGTTGTACCTTACAGATACAAACTTTCAAGACAATGTGAGGGAAACAAAATGATACTTAAAGCCTGATATTGATCTGAAAACGTGAAAATTTTGATCCAGTGAGGACCAGAGACTTAAATTTACAGTAAAGAGTTAAACAAATTCGGGTTTTATAAAACAACAGTTAGAAAGATTACTTCACAAAATCTTAAATGATAAAAACTTTGAAGCATTGAAGACCGCAAAATCATCAGAATAACAAAAAGATTCTTAAAAACAAGTCACCAGAATTTTAGAAATGAAAAAACCGAAGAAGCCCTGATGAGATCATAAAATATAAAACTTTGGCCTCCTTTTCTCATAAACAACTCCAAGACAAGGTTGCATTGAAACAAAATTTCCTGTCAATGAAAAGCATCCGCAAAGCCAAATAAAAATATTTACTTACAAATTGGCCACAACAATCTAAAAACCCCAAGTATCAGAACAAACCACCCTGTCCAAAACCCCTCAAGAAATGTTCCAATTTAGAGATTAAAAGTGAAACCAAAACAAATAGGCGTTTTGGGGCTCCACCGAAAAACGAACTCCCGTAAGTTCATAGGCTAAAAAGCCATTACCGTAAGTTACGAGGTTATAGAAATTAGAAAGATGTTATGAGAGTTAGTGCGAGGTTGTTAAGGTAGACGGTAAGGTTTGTTGTTCTCGCCGTTGCTGTTGCTGTGGGCCTGTGGCTGGAAGAAGAAACAAACGATCAATTGGGAGTTTTTAAAAACTATTTTTTTGTTATTTTTCCTTTTCTTTTTGCAGGATATTCAAAAAAGAGAAAATCTAAAAACTCACTTCCAATATGATAACGTTGTATCATTCCCAAAGGGATTTTGTTGGTTTTTTTTCCTTAGGAAATTTAAATTCATAAATTCAAGTTAGGTGTTGGGAGCATTTTCATTTTCTACTTCAAAAGGGTCATATAACATATATATATATAACATTTTTATTTTTATAAGTTAATAAACAAACTTTATCATTTTAGAAATTATAAACTATTTAAAAATTATAAATTAATTAATGTTTATAGTTTATAAGAATTTATTAATTTACAAAAATTGACCAATTAATTAATAAACTTATCAATTTTTAACAACAAGAGTTATTAAAGTAAATCGAATTGAAAGTTTGAAAATTAAAAAAGAAAGTTAGACAATTCAAAATTTTTACAATCGAACTGATTGAATTTTGTAATCATTGAATTAAAGTTCACATTTTGGTATTAATTAATCATCTTAAATAATGATTTCCTGAGAATTACAAACAAGACTCCTTTTATTTAGGTTAATACAAGGATATAGTGTCCTATTTTAATTTTTAAAACTGTAATTCATTAGTTTCATCTCTTTAATCTTCACTTCTCAATCTCATCTGTTTCCGTATTAGTTGCATGAAGTATTCCTTGCTTTCACAGTATACTTGTTCTGCATATTAATCTTCTACTTGTGGTATATTTTTCTTAAGTCAGCAACTCCGATCAAATTTTTATTTTTTGTTTAAATAATAATAATAATTATTATTATAAAAATCATTAAAATAATGATCATGTATATATAAATATGAGATACATGTGGTTGAGTTGTCTAATCAATTTGACAGGAAATGTATACTATTGGAATATCTATAAAGTACGCAGCCAAGTCTTCTAAATTTACATTATCTCGCTACACGACAAAGAAATTTGGTAGACTGCAATGCAAGCTATGGTGTATGGATTGCGACCTTGCATCTTTTAGGGCATAAATAAATAGTTATAGAAATTGCCAAATTTTGTGTTAATATAGGAAAAAAAAAGAAGAGTAAATTGACGTTGTTTAAAATCTTATTCAGATAAAGATGGTCTTGTCTGGGTTGAATTTAAGGAAAGGAAAGGTTAATGAAAAAAAGTCAAGAAGAGGAAGAAGTTGAGTTCTGAAATAAAAAACGTAATCCGGCAATGGCCACCTAAGCCTTCATTATGTTGGAATTCAGTCTTTTTCTTCGATTGTTGTCTGCCTGTAATAACCTTTTCCCTTTACAACTCCAATATTTTTTATCTACTCTCTTGTTTTTCGTTTTTGTTGTTTTTCGCCATCAGATCAAGAGTCCCATGGTAGAGTGAGAGTCCCGTGTCGTTGTTCTGCTTGTATTCACGCTCTTCTTTGTCTTTCGTTTTTGTCAGGCTTGCTTTAGAATCTTCTCTGACTTTGTGTAAGATCCTTCTATCTTCATCCGTGTTTTAAAAGATTCAAGCTACAGCTCCGAAGCATTGTGTTCAATTCTGATAAGTTGGGCGGTATTTCGTTCTAATTTTCAACTCCCAAAAGCATATTTAAAATATGTTTTTAGATAAAGTATTTTGTTCACTTAAATGGAATCTACATTCCTTTTTTTTATTCGTAATCAATTAAATCCTCCAAGAATTAGTCAGTTACTATTACAAACTCAAGTCCGCTCTTTAGGGAGTTGAACTTATAATTAGATTGAAGGTTGAATTGATGCTCATTTGGGAAAACCAACACGTAACGAATGAAAAACAGTTATTTGGTAATATATTATCAGTAAATGAACAATTTTTTTATATCTAAGTTTGGGACATGACTCTATACTTTTAATTGTGAGAGGAATAAAAGTCATTTCAGTATTACGCATAAATGTCACATACGTGACACTTCTTGTTATGCGTATGATACTTTTTAATTAGTTAATTAATATAGTTAATTTATTATATTTAATTGCTAAAAGAAAAAAAGTATCATACGCATAACTTCTTAGTTAATTAAATATATTTTCCTCTTTTTCTCTTTTTAGCAATTAAATATAATTAACTAAAACATATTAACATTTGATTTAAAAAAAATTATTTCCTTTTTTAACAAAACAATATTATGATTAAACTCTATTTTGAAGGCATGTTTTGAATGATGATATGTTCATGTAAGTAAATTATAGAACGTTTTCCTTTTCAAGAGCTATTGGAAAGAAAATACTACAATATACTTAGATTTTAACTATTTTATCATCATAAATAGGTGCATAAAGTAAATATAATTAATTAAAATATATTGAAATTTGATGTAAAATAAAATTTTAACAAATTTTTATTTCTTAAGATTTTTAACAAATCAACTATTATTAATAATAATATTAATCATTCTTTTATTATAACCATTATAATTATAATAATTATATCTATTCTCGTTTCTCACTATATTCATTCTCATTTTTATTATCACAGATAATGTTAACCAAGCTCTCGAGGGATTTGCTTAAACCCTTTCCATTTATAAATTTGACAAATTGAACTTTAAAACTAAGTAGTATAAAATAAAATTTTTAAAGGAAAATTGAAACATGACAGGGAATGTTACGCAAAATGTGCTTAATAAATGGATATAATCTATAATTTAAACTTAATTATGCGTAACTTTCAAAGTATTATAAGTGTTATTTCTAAAAAAAAAAGCGTTATAAGTATTTCTGGTCATCAAGTTTAAGTATAATAAATATGATATCAAGCACCACAATTTAAAATAGAAATATAAAGCACTACATTAAAAAAAGTATGTGATTAAAAAGATTTATAAAAAATAAAAACAAAATTTTATTATAATTTTTTCATAAACATTGAAATTTTAAAAAAATCATATTGAAATTTTTTCTTGCATTTCAATAATATAGAGCAAAAGTACATTATAAACTTTACTGGCTTTACCAAAGTATAAGATGAATCATAATATTTTAAAATGTATTAACCAAACCTTAATACTTTTAAAATATTCAAAATGAATCTTAAGTGGATTAAAAATTAAACAAAATTAAGTTTTTGTTTATTAAATATTACATCATTATTGACGGGATATATGTTTATTATTTTTTATTGATACATGGGACCTATTGTTATATGTATGACACGTGGTCGTATAAAATCTAATTCTTATTTAGAAAACTTAAATTATTTATAATTATTTTTAAGTATTCTAATTATATTATATTACCCAAAATAATATTAATTAATTGTGAATATGTTAATTTTAGTAACCCAAAATCTTAGATTTAATCCTTAAAATCTACTACTAAAATCCAAAATAAAAAACGTTATGGTTTGTTTCACACTCTAAAATATTAGAATCATCTTATATTTTGGTGAAAATGTTAGGATTTAAAATTTAATTTTGGTCTAATAATATAAGCAATAATGTTGGGTTTTTATTGACAGTTTAGAGAGATTTTTGTGTTTTATCATCTAATTTCTTCAATTTAGTCTTTGTTAAAATTCTCTGAACGTTTTTGTTTCTATATAACTTAATTCTCCTTATTCCTATTGTGTGTTCTTTAAGAAAGATTGATTTCCTTATAAAGGTAACGGAGTATCTCAATCTAATAATTAACAATATTTAAGAGAACTATTATAGAATTTGGCTTAAATAATTTATTTAAAATCATCGTTAATTTGTATCTTTGAGCAAATACTTGCTCCTATTAATATACTAGGATCCCATTTACAAAATTCTTATCAAACTAAAAAACACACTAAACTTAAAGATAAAGTTGTAGTACATTTGTTATTTTATTTCTTCTTAGAATCTCGATATAACTTTATTTCCGAAAAGCAACTTTTAATCTCCCATAAAATTTATTAGTCAAAGAAATAAAACACATTTAAACAAGTTTAGTTCCTAACATTTTCCTCCCTTAAACTTATTTCACAAGGTATTATAATTCTAAGCTTCTTTAACTATTGGAAAGTTTCAGCCATAAAAGACTTTGTAAAAATATCAACCACTTGATCATTAACTTCACATAAACTAGCTTCACTTCTCTTCTTTTCACTTGCTCTCTTATAAAATGAAATCTTGTATTAATGTGCTTGGATCTCTTATAGTGATCTAGATTCTTTGCCAAAGCAATGGCTGATTTGTTGTCCATATAAATTTTGGTTAGTTCTTCTTGTTGCAAATTCATCTTCTCTAGCATTCTTTTTAGCTAAATACCGTGACAAATACAAGATGCACCTATAACATATTTAGCTTTACAAGTTGATAGAACAAGAATGAGTTACTTTTTGAACACCGTGTAATAGTTAAATCACTAAAATAAAAAATAAAACTTGTTGAACTTTTGTGATCCTCCGTACTTCTAGTCCAATCATTAACATCACTGTATCTAACAAGTTCAAGATTTTGCAATAAACATTAAAACAACCTACACTCGACAGATCCCTTGATATACTTTAGAGGTCTTTTGGCAGCCTTCAAACTTGAAGTCATTGGATTCTTTATAAACCTACTCACTAACCCAATGTCAAATAATATATCAAGTTAAGTACATGTTAAGTACCTTAAACAACTGCTAAACTCTTGTAATAAGTTGGATTTACTAGTTTCCCTTCTCCTTCTTTTGTTAACTTACTACCATAATCAATAGGGCTACGAAAAATTTCTTCAAGATCTCTTTCGAATATCTTATTTACGAAAAAAATATGCCACCACTTCCTTGCTTCACTTCAATTCCCAAAAAATAAGTCATGAGTCTCAAATCAATAATCTTAAATTTATTCTCCATTAGTTGATTGCACTCCTTTATACAAAGAAGACTTATTATTCATATTAGCCTTGATTGCTTCTTTTGCCCTCTTTTTGACATTATAAAAATAATTTATTGTTGCCTTCTCATTACTATCAGCTAGAAGAAATACTCTCACTAGAAGCTCACGAACTAGGATGACAAATTGATATTGAGACCAAAATTCATGATCTTCAAGTATAATCCTAAAAACCTTCATTCTAGCACTAGACCTAGCATATTGAGATGCAACCTATTTATTACTTGTGAAGATTTGTCTTAACTCTTTCTTCATTAGAACAAATTATTGAGGTGATAAAAACTTAGTTACAATCTTACAATAACAGAACGATGAAAATTCTTACTGTTGCTAAAATCCTTTCTCATCAAATTCAAGACCTATGTATAATTATAGATGAACTTGGTCACTTTTTTTTATACTTTTTACATATTTTCATTAATGACAAGAAATTATCTAAGATCTCCTATATTTTTCAATATCAGGTGAATGCAATGCACAGCACAAGGAATCCAATAAAAAGAAATATATTTACTTTGCAATCTTTCTCCAATTCCTTTATAAGCATAATCATTGTATGTTTTTAGGTCTAACTTCATTCACATATCATCAAATATCTAAAATAGAGTATCAATATTTCTAACAAAGCCAAATGTACCAATAAACTTTGAAAACATTACCCCTTTAACAGAAAAAATTGATGATAGGGTTATGCTTTCTATTTATCCAACCATCACACATAAATGGACACTCCTATGAGTTGCCCAAGTCATTCTTCTTTTATCTAAATAAGTCTTTATTTCATAAACAAATCTGCTAAGAAGTTTACTTCTATAATCATCAATGAAGGAGCTTTATATCTTGAACTATAAAAGGTAATAACATCCACTATAAGTTGGTAATAATAAGACTGGGCATCATTGAATGATATACTTGTATCATATCACCATCTAACCATTGTCATGTCCACATTATGAGTTGCTTCTTTATATTGTAATGCATTATAGATTGAAGGCTAAACTTTAAGAGTTGTTCGTGGTGCAAAAAAAGTTAGACACTTATCTTCTTCTCTTTCTCACGGTAGGTGCAACAATCCCCTTTTGTTAAGTAAGAATACCACCTTCAACATCTCCAATATTATCATAAATACCACAAAAGAACTTCCACTATTAATTTCGTAATTCAGTCTTTTCCTTCTATTTTTCTCATACTGATACTCATAAAAAAAATTCATTTACCATTTCATGTTATGATTGACTTTCTTACAAGGCTCTACATCACCTCTGGTCTCAACTAAAGGCTTCTTTAATATGATGATTCCCACCTTTCAAATGCTTGTTACATTACAAACAAATGTGTGGTTCTTCATTATAGAAACCAATCTAACATGAGCCCAAGCTGAATCATTAAATCTTCTTAAAGCAACTAAATTATTATGAGTATTTAAACTTTTTTGCATTTATCTGTAAAAATAAAATAAGACATGTCAAAATTAAATTAATAAACTCATATTCAAAGTCAAAGCTTTGTATATAACAATGTTGCGTAACTATAAAAATTCAATAGTCAATTAGAAACATGTCTAGATAGACTTTATTTTACATCTTTCTTTATAATAATGCACATCACAAAAAATAATTTATTGTATAATATAAAAAGAAAAAATTATTACTTAAAAATTTACAATTTCACGTTATATTGAGTAATGAGTGTACTCTCATAATTCAAGGCATATCTTAAAATTCATTTTAAAGGCATACGAAATAAAAAAGAAAAATTCATGTGGACTATTTTTTACTATGTGTTTAAATACTCATGAGATAGGATACTGAATGTGCATTTATAAGTTTACTATCATGTTGGAAATATTCCTTTCCAAAATTTAATTTTTTATATTTGTAATGCTATTTTCTAATGACAAAAATGAAGAATATAAGAATGCAAACATTGTACTTTTTAACTTAGTTACTTAAATTAAATGATTTAATCATATATTAAATCTTATGTTTAAATGATTAATCATATATTAAATAATTTTTATATATAAACAATAATTAGTAAATTGTGTGTTTCACATAAATCAATTAATAATTTAATGAAGTAATTTTGATCTTATTTTTAAATAAATAAAAATTCAATTTGTCATGAATTCACAATGTCTATAAAACATGTAAATTCAAAAACACAATCAATTTCATAATTTTCATATAAATATATCTTAGTTTTCCCATAAATTTACTTTATTTTTCCTTCATAAAATAACCCTAATAAAGTTAAATGTTCCTAAAAAGTTCTTTCTATTTTTATCTCAAAATCTCATATAGCCAATAACGAGGCAATCTTTTTATATCTAAAGCAGTCCGCATATATCATGGATTCCAAGCGCTATTCATATTTCATAAACCACTGATAAATTCACACTCACATGCACGTGCAACAGAAATAAAACTAAAAAATACATAAAAATCAATCAAATAACAAACCAAGGTTATTCAGGCTTATTGGATCGGTGGTCGCGGGTTAGGACTTGGGAAAGAAAGTTTTGGAATCTGGTTGATAGATTTGGTAGGTTGTGGCCTTGTAGGGAGAGCCTGGAATATGGGGACATGTTGGCATCTGGCGGTGAGGAGCTAGTGGTGAATGACATTGCAATGAGCTAAAAAGTGCCAATACCTAAGCTAATGCAACGGTGCAAATAAGGTCGAGGAGGTGGAGGTGAGGAAGCAATAATTGTCAGAGAGTTGAAGGAGCTATTGAAGACATAGTTGTTGACGGTGGAAAGAAGATGGATGAAAGAGAGAGTGATTGAGTGAGGCAAGGTGGAGAAAATCTAAAAATAAGAGGAGATTTGGAGACGAGGCAATGTAAATATGGTTAAGGTTGTTTTTTTAATAATTTGGTCCACAATTTTTTAAAATTACATATTCCACCCCAGTAAGTACTGGTATTTTGGGTTAGTACTGGTCAATATCTTAAACTGTTATAGTACTAATGAATTGAATATCATTTTTTATACTAATTGGTATGAAACAGTAGTCATACCATTGGTAAAATCCTCTCCCAAAAAATTCCTTGAAAACTCTTTTTTCTTTTAACATACATCTAATGATGTTAAGAATAGTTCTATTATTATTTTTTTATGAAATACCATTTTGTTATGATTTTTGTGGCATTGTGAGATAGTGAACAATCCCTTTTTCTTTTTAAAATTTTCAGATCAAACGAAGTATTCTCTCCTTCCCTATTAGTTCTTAAACATTTTAAATAATAGCCACCTTATTTTTCAACTAAAATTTTGAATTTTTTAAGTTTACTTAAAAATTATCCTTTTTCCTTTCAATAAATAAACTCATATTTTTCCACTGTAATCATCTATAAAGGTTAAGAAGTACATGTTTCCACCAAATGATAAAGGCTTGATAAGGCCACATACATCTGAATGCACTAAGTTAAGTTGTCATAAAACCTTTTTGATTTCCTTCCCTTGAAAGACTTTCTTTGCTACTTTTTAATGACATAAACTTCACATAGGTTCTTCGTCCGTCAATCTTTGGCAAGCCTTTCACTATATTTTTCATCTCCAAAAGCTTCAAAGCTTCGAAGTTAAAGTGTTTATATCAAAGATGTCAAAGAGTTAAGTCATCAATTGAGGCCTAGAAACAATTTGATTGATTCATACACAAGTTCAATGGAAAAATCCTAGTCTTTGAGATCTTTACTCGAGCAATCAAAGCATCATTCTTATCATCAACAACCAACTTTATGTTTTTCATCTCCATATCATACCCCTTTTCACGCAACTGACCCAAGCTTAAAATATTATTTTTCATGTTAAGAATATAATAAAATGATAGCATATTCAAAAGTGTTTGACCTTTTAATATTTTTCAATTTAGTGCCAAACTTTTTAAAGTTTTCAATTTTGTGACTAACCTTTTAAAAATTGTATTTATTAAGTCAAAAAGTTAATTTTGATGATCTGACATGTCTACTAAACGCCACATAAGAGTCCATCTATTAGCTACATGAAAAAAAAATAATGATTTAAACTAAATTGTTAAGGTTTTAAAAAGTTGGTCACTTAATTAAAAAATTTAAAAGTTTGGACATTGAATTGAAAATTTCTCAAAAGGATGAATACTTTAAGATTGGTTATCCCTGTAATAAACATTTGTGAGAAGCTTCTTCTCACCACTCTTGAGTTTAATAAGAAAATTTCCTTTTCTTTGCATATGTCTTTGAGACAAATTCCCAAAAGTCACGTCAAATCCCCAAAAGTCACGTTGCTTAATGTTTTCCCTCAAGCTCCACAAAGAACCCTTTCCTTTCGCATTTATCATTTGGTGTATTGGTATCTAAATACCATATATTGGTGTTATAAAGATTGTTATTGTCATAAACAAGGAACAAAACTATTTATATAATACCTTCTTGTTCAATAAAATTCTCCTTCTCCTCTTTTTTTATTTTTGTTAAAGTATCATTCAGAAGCATAATGACGAAACCTTTTGCAACATAAACATTGAATCTGCGATCTCTCGTACCTTCAAAGACTCCTTTTATGTCTTTGTCCGTGTCTTCTACCTCGATTTCTACCACGACCTCTTTCTTTTTTAACAGATGAACTAGTATTAGTGCCATTTGTTGATTACCACCTGCCTCCTCTTCCTCTTCTTTTCTACCACCATTAAAACTTCCTTTTCCTCTCGAGTCTTCATCTTCATCTATTATAAATAGCTTTGTATGTAAAACTTGCTCTATGGATTTTTCTTCTCCTATGTATGTTAGCCTTTGTTCAATGAAGAGATCCCATAAGCTCCTCTA
>JAOQMQ010000196.1:35459535-35470717 GCA_027563845.1 Erythroxylum subrotundum
TCTTCATTCCTCTGAAATTTCTTTCCTACTTCTCTTTATTCTACATCATCCGAATTCATCAAGGCTGCATCTTCCTTTATGCATTGAATTCCCTTCATCTGAGTTTGATCTTCATTTTTCTAATTTATGCACTTTTGAATTATGTCAAGCATCATTATTTTTAGCTTCCATTTGCATTTAAATTCCTTCTGCTTCCCTCTCAGCTTCTTCTTCTTGATTTTCACCAACATAGCCAACTCTTCTACCATCCTTAACAGTTCAAGTTGCACAAGACAATTTAGTTCAACACTAACAAGAGATGCCGAACTTCCAGGTCTATAGTTGCTGCAGCAGGTAAGACATGATTAAATGAAGTTTTACTAGAGTGTTTTATACCTTGTAATTGAAGATTAATACCATCTCGAACGAACTTCATCAATAGACTCTTGAAATCCCAAACAATTGGGCCCAAAGTACCCAACCAATTAATGCCCAACACTGCATCGCAAAATCCAAGAGGAAGTAGATAAAAGTCCAATTAAAATTTATGGTTACCCAAAAGAAAACTGACGTCCCTGTATATACCATGACTCTGCACCTTTTCACCATTGGCCACTGTGACTTGCAAATAATCCTTCTTATTAATGAAGAAACCGAGAGCAGATGCCAAGGAGGAATTGAGGAAGCTATGTGTGCTGCTAGAATCAACCAATATGCACAAGGCTCTTTTGATTGGTTGAATAAACCCTTCTATCTGCATCATATAGCGAGCAGAAGTTCCTGTGATAGCATGAAGTGAGATTTGCAGCTCTTTATTCTCATTAGAAGAAGATTCCTCATCTGATGATTCTTCAACTTCAGCAATGAAGAATAATTGTTTACAACGATGTCCAGCTGAATAAGTCTCATCGCAATTGAAACAAAGATTCTTTGCGCGACGCTCCGCCATTTCAGCCTTAGCTAACCGCCTAATGTACTAATTCGAACTTGGAAGCGACGATGAGGGTTGGGTGGAATTATTCGAGCCCACTCGTGGCTGAGATGACTGGTTCTCATATCGTCATCCTTCCCGTCGACATTCACACAACCGTGCTAAACTCATAGCAGCGGTGAGATCTGTTGGTTGTTGTAACTTCACCTCAACTGCAATAGAGTATTGTAATCTATTGATAAAAATGTCAATTTCTTGCTGTGGTCAAAGATAACGAGTGCGGGCAACCAATTTCTCAAATTGACGTTGGTAGTCCTTCACCGAACCTGTTTGACGCAGTCGGACCAATGTACCCAATTTGCTCCGAAGACCAAGAGAGCTAAATCTTCCAAGACAATGATCTTTGAATTCCTCCCAATCCAAATCAGGTCGATCCTTGTCAATTTTAAGAACCAATATTGGACATCTTCCTCTAAATGTGGCGCTACCATGCTCATCTTGTCTATATCAGAAACTTGTTGATGTCGAAAGTAGTAGTCACAACGACGCAACCACGGTAATGGATCGATCGACCTATCATAGCGTGGAAAATCTAGTTTATAGTGACAGTTACCACCGACCTCTCCACCGGATTCCAAACCCCTTCTTCTGACTATTATTGCGCTCGCGGTGGGTGCTGGTCTCCTCCCTTGCTTCACAATGGTTACAATGATGGTGAAATCCATCTCGCATCATCTCCTGAAATTGGGTTTGCAGATCTTGTTGTTCACGTTCGCGTTCTTCCCTGTACTTCATTTGATCTTAATGGTACTGAGCCATGAAGGCGTCAAATTTCTGTTGTAATGAACGATTGGATTCGCCATAGTTGGGTCTGATACCAAATTGTTATAGTCCCTGATGTAGGATCGAGTTACTGGACGTTGCAGAGAAAAATTAGATGATAACTGAAAATGTTTCTTCACTAATTTTCCTTTTTTGTTTGATGTTTTCATGAATTTTGAGAGCTCATTAATTATCGAGAGAACTCTCTGATCTCTTACCCTTGTATAATTTGGAAAGATAACTTACCTTGTTCCCTTTTCTGATTAATCAATATATAGGAAGTTTGTCCGTTAGCCACGGACTACATTGTTTCCACTCAATAATTGCTAAGACTAAATCAATAACTGCTAAAGACTAAATATGAGAATTATTTATAACTAATAAAATGAAAGCAGGCTGGTCAATGGGTTAGTGACGAGTCTTGTTTCCTGAATTTCCCATGAGTACAGTGCTTGTAGGTCTGCGGAGGCTTAACACATATATGCAAATTATATAACTAGAGTGTCTTGATATTGTTGACTGAAAAAACGATTTGGATTATTGCATATTAGACGTTTACTGCACTCTGGTAATGATATTCATCTTTTCTTCTAGGATGGGTATGGGTTGGTGTATATGTGTGTGCGCACGCTAAATGAAGAGGATAATTTAGTTTATCCCAAAATTATATATAAGAATATATAAGAATGATAGAATAGATATAGATAAGGTTAAGATTATACACAGACATCGAGATATAAGTATAACCAGGGGCGGAGCCACAATGGGGGCAAGTGGCTCCAAAAGATTTTACTTGTAAAAAATATTATTTTAAATTTTGATGGTAAAAAAATTTTTTTTTTGCCCCAATTAAAATTTTGCCCCCTAAAAATAAAATTTTGCCCCCACTTAAAAAATTTTCTGGATCCGCCCTGGATATAACCATATTTTCAATCTTATTATGTTAAGAAGTCTCTCTTATCCGAAAACAGCAATAGGATGAGCCGCTGAGAGGAACATAATATCAATAACAAAGAGTCGTGTAGTAAGTGGTAACTGACTTTCTAACGTGACTGTTTATTAGAGTCAATCCAATTGTTGAATAATGTGAGATAGGAAAATCAACACAAAACGCATCCATCTTTCTGAATAATGTGACGTGGTTCACATCCATGTAGAATATGTCTAATTTAATTGAATTGCATATAAAAAACGAGTTTTATTTAAACATAAAAATTGTAGATTTACTCCTATATCTAATAGTTGTTCAAGTTAATTTATAACATGAAATCGGGAGTACCCTGTTCCATAAATTATTTATAATGAAAATGGATATTGGATATTATTGCAACATTATTTCATGTCTGAACACCAAACCACGTGTGTCATGTTTTAGTATATGAATCATTTCTTCCACACACACACAACATTATTTCTTCCCTGCAAGATGCCTTCAAATTCAAAATCCTACCATAGGATTATAACAATAGTTCTTAGGATGTAAAAGAAGTTGTTTATCAAATATGTGGTATTGGAGAATATAAATATAAACTAAAGGCTGATATTTCATCCTTTAATGGTGATATAGACACAAAGGCACTATTGGATTGGTTAGTAGAGATAGAATGCTTCTTTAACTATGTTGAGATTTTTTAGGATAGAAGAGTCAAGTTGGTGGTTAATATGTTGAAATGGTTAGTAGAGATAGAATGCTTCTTTAACTATGTTGAGATTTTTTAGGATAGAAGAGTCAAGTTGGTGGTTAATATGTTGAAAGGGGAAGCATTAGTATAGTGGGATCGATTGAAGGAGACTAGGAGAAGAGAGGGAAGCAATTATGTTTCTTTATAGAGAAGGATGAAACAATTATTGAAGGGGATATTTCTATTGCCAAATTATGAATGATGTATCTTTGATAATTTTCAACAATGTCACCAAGGAAATATAAGTGTTCATGAATATACCACAAAGCTTTTAAAATTAGTAGCCCACAATCAATTGTTTGAAACCTAACCTTAACAAACTTTAAGGTACTTAAAGAGGATTAAAGCAAAGATTAAGGGATAAAATTGGGATCCTAGCGGTGCTAACAATTTATGATGCTAGGAAATTGACTATAAAGGAAAAATATATGCTTAGTAAGAAGTTATTGGAGTTTAAGTTGTATGGGAATGAAAAGGCTTCCATTGAGAAAGAAAAAGAGGGGGTGAATGCAACTCCTACATGTGGTATTGGTAGGAAAAGTAACATAATGGTGGTAATTCAATTAAGGTAGTTCCAATAAACTCTAAATCCACCAATTCTTATGCCAAGCTCACTCTTCCTAAGTGTTATAAATCCAATGAACTAGGCTATAAATCTAATGGATGTCCAAAGAGGAAAGTGGTAAATACGGTGAAGCAATATGAAAATTATGAGGAAGAGGAAATTTGTGCACCCAAAGGAGATGACTAAGAGCAAGAAGAGGAAGATGATGATGCTTTTACGATAGTGATTAAAATGACATCCCACAAAGAACAAGATGATTTACAAAGGCATAAACTTTTTTTGTACAGGGTGTGGGATAATTGAGCTTATGTGAGTTGATTATTAATGGAGGCAGTCAAGAAAATATTATAAATAAGGAAATGGTGAAGAAATTAAAGTTGACTACTGAGCCATATCCTGGACCTTATAATATTAGATGGATCAAGGATGTTGGAAAAATATTTGTTAATAAACACTATAAGATACCATTCCCAGTTGTTAAATATTATGATAAGCATTATTATGATATTGTTGATATAGATGTAAGCAAAATACTTTTGGGTAGACCATGAGAATATGAAATTTAAACAATGTATTCGAGTAAAACAAATATTTACCAATTTATGAAATATAGAGTGAAATATACCTTAGTAGTTATATGTAGGAAAAGGGTGTGAAACCTAATAAAGAGAGCAAAAGGCATTTTCTAAAAAAATAAAAAAAATTATAGTGAGATAAAAGAATCAAGAGACGTGCATTTATTAATTGTAAATGGGGAAGAGGTGAGAGAAAATATGAAATTCTCTTAAAAATTTAACCTATTTTAGAGGAATTTGGGGATGTAGTTTCTGATGATATACCCAATAAATTGCCTTGTAAGCGTGATATCTAACACCACATTGGTCTAATCCCAAAGTTAGTTTACTTAGCCCACTTTACTACCGTGTGAGTATAAAAACAAGAGATATTAAAGAAAAAGGTATAAGAATTAATTAAGAAGAGCCATATAAGGGAGAGTATGAATTCATAAGTCGTTCTTACTTTGTTTATGCCAAAGAAAGATCATAGTTAGAGGATGTGCGTTAATAATAATGCAATCAATAAAAATACTATTAGTTATAAGTTTCATATCTCAAAGTTAGATGACATATTGGATCAATTAAGAGGACTAGTTATTTTCTCTAAAATTGACCATAGAAGCAATTATCACCAAATAAGGATAAGACTTAGTGATGAATGAAAAATTGCAGTCAAATCAAGAGATTAATTATATAAATGGTTAGTTATGTCATTTAGGTTGACTAATGCACCAAATACCTTCATGCTCCTCATAAATTAAATGCTACGACCTTTCATGGGTAAATTTTATTAGGTTGACGGGTTTTTAAAGATGACACATTTTCTACCTTGTAAAAGGATGACAATGCTACTTTAATTACAAAATTATTCTTTAGATAAGCGGTGAAACTCCATGGTGTTCCAAAATCTATTACATCTAATTGTGATACCAAGTTCTTGAGTTATTTATGGAGAATTTTATAGGGTATTTTGATTCTTCTCTTAAATCTACGAACTAATGTATAAACATAAGTGGTGAATAAAACATTAGGTAATTTGGTGAGATACATATGTCTTAACAAGTTAAATAACTGAAATTTTCTTATTACCCAAGTTAAATTTGGCTATAACAACATTGTCCATTATTCCATGGATCATTCTCTATTTTTTATGGTTTATACTAAGGTACCTAATCATGTTCTTAATTTTGTTAAATTGCCTAAAGGTAATAATTTTAATGTCAATGTTTAAAAGTTAGCCAAAGAGGTACAAAAAGTTGAAGTGGAGGTGAAAGAGAAGCTTGCAAAGGCCAATAGAAACACTATACTAATGTTGACCACTATAGAAGAGCTCAAGTTTTTGAAGCTGAAGATGAGATTATGGTATTCTAAAGCAAGATAAAATTATTGAAGGACAAATTGAATTTTAGGCAAGGACATATGGACCATTCAAGATCAGTGATGATGTTTATATTATTCAATTGCCTTTGTGGATTGGTAACATCAATCCTACATTTAATATTATTGGAATTTCACTCTATTCATTAGATAGTAAGCTTGGATATTTTGACCATAACTAGAGGCCTGTACTTTGTAAGTGGAAGTGAATGACAAGGCATCAAAACACATAAATCTATGTTAAAAACAACCAAGAATTTATGTTCAAAGTTGTCTCAATTCTATTTTAAATAAATGTTATATTATAAAAGTTTATTTCGGGTAAACTTCATATTAAAATATTATTTTTATTATAAATAACTGGAAAATGACATAAATACCTAACTTTTCTTATTTTTATTGTTTCTATCAATAAATTTATTATTTTTTAAGTTTTCTTCAAAATTTGAATTATATTTGAAGTGTTTTTTTTTGAATTAGAATATGTTGTTTTTATGTTACATCACCTAGCTAGCTTTAATACAAGCCAACTCAACCAAACAATTGAGGAAAATAAAAAAGGATTGATAAGTAACTATGTCAAGTTATTCAATTATTTAATTCAAATCACTTTATATTTACTTCGTACGAATTTATTGCTCAAATGACAAATTTTAAACTTATAATTCATACAATTAAATATGCTATAATGATTATTTTAATAACAGTTGCATTTATTTACATGGAACTAGTATTTCTAATTAGGGGTTTAATAATTAGCGGAGGAAAATGAAGGTAAATAAAAAGAATATGCGAAGGTAAAGTAGGAGGCGAAATAATGGTCAGAGAGGAAGTAATATCACATTAAAAACATTGTAAGAGAGTAATTTCTGTAAGTGCAAACCTGAATAATACGGAGCCAAGAATTTAAGATAGGAGGGATTAAATATTTAATTTTTTTAAATCTTGGGAGACCCAGTACACTAATAGCCCCAAATAACTCCATCCTTATATGTATATGTATCTATTGAAAATTAAAAATATTTAATTTTTAAAATTTTAGAGGGTCCAGTACACCACTGGGCCCCAAATGGCTCCGTCCATGGGTGCATGGTTAATGGATTTTGATAATGAATAAATGGGTAAAGAATAAAATATTAGTGATTGGTTATACATTATTATTATAGGAATAGTATTTTTATATATGACTTTCTGCCATTACTTGATACTCTCGTATAATTAATTACAATATAATTAATTAATCATAATAAAATTAATTACAATATAATTAATTATAATATAATATAATTAATTAATTATAATATAATAAATAAATTAAAATATAGTTAACTAATTACAATATAATCAATTAATTATATTTTCTCCTTTTTAGTAATTAAATATAATTAATTAGAATATATTAAAATTTGATGTAAAAAAAATTTATCAAAATTTTATTTTTAATAGGTTTAATAAACCAACCATTATCAACAGTAATAGTAATCATTTCTTCCTCTTAATTAAACCACCATAATTATAATGATAATATTCATTCTCATTCATCACTATATTCATTCCTCTATGTGAACCAACCGTCTCCTCAATTATATTATATGTTACCAATAATTCGTAAATATAATGATTAAAAATGTGAACCATTTAGTCGATTTAATAGTAAAAATCTTTTGACTAACTTTTTAGTTCAATTTTTAAGTTCAATTCAATTTACTTTAACATTTTTTGTTGTTAAAAATTAATTAATTTATTAAGTATTCGACCTTTTTTTGTAAACTAATCGAATTTTTAAAATCAAAATATACTAATTAATTTTTATTTAACAGTTTTTCAATTAAATTTAAATTTTTTATTGTTAAAAACAATCTTTTTCTAATAATATTTTAAATTCTTCGATCTTTAACCAATTTTATAAAAGTGTAATATCAGTTTAATCTTTTAAACCTTAAACTTCTTATTTTATCGGTTTAATTTCTATTCTAATTTTAAAATATTGCACAAATATTAAAAAATGTTGGCTTTTATATCTATTTTTTTTTGTTTGGAAAGGTTTTCTTTTTCCTTTTACTACATCAAAAAGTAGAGTTTAAAGAATCTTCCTCGTAACTTACTTTTAAAGATTGCTGCCACCTTCCTGCCTCGCTCCACCGTGGAGGACGATAGACTATACTGGTCATTAGAACCTAGTGGATGTTTCTCAACACGTTCCGCCTATTGTCTTCTGCAGCAGCTTATGTGGTTGAATCGGTCCAGGACTTGGAAGTTGATATGGGAGTGGAAAGGCCCGCCACGTATTCAGACACTTCTATGGTTGATTGCGAAATCTCGCCTAATGACCAACGACAGGCGGTTTCAGTTGTTCCTGACAGATAACCCAGCCTGTTCGGAATGCCCGAATTATGAAGAATCCCCAGATCATGTCTTTCAGAATTGATGGCGAGCTCATCTAGTCTAGAACAGGTTGGTTGAAGTCAGTAGACAGGAAGAATTTTACTGCAGTGACTTTCCCACTTGGTTTGCGAGTAACTTATCGCCCGATTGTGGAACACAACGGGATAACATTTGGCCTCTGTTATTTGTTGTCGTGCTATTGAAGCTCTGAGAATGGTGGGATGAACGATGCTTTGATCCCGGCTCATCCAAAGTTCATAACATGAAGGAAATTCACTTGTTTGTTCAGGAAGTAACTTTGGACTACAATCTACAAAGTCATGTCTCAGTCCCTCTCCCATTTCAAGGGAGAAGCGTACGTGAGATTAGTTGGCAGAAACCCCGAGAGGGATGGGTCAGCCTCAGCACGGATGATGCATCCAAGGGTAACCCAGGCCCGGCGACAGCTGAAGGGCTTATTAGGGATGTTAGCGGTACTTGGTTGGTGGGATTTGGCGCAAATTTGAGGTTTTGTACGTCTTGGCAGGATGAGTTATGGTCAGTTTATCATGGGTTGACTCTTGCTTGGTTTTATGGTTACTCTAGGGTGGATATGTCTATTGACTCTGCCTTAGTGGTGTCCACTATTTTGAGTGAGCGAAGCCAGGAGGTTAATAATTTAGTGCCAGCTATCAAAGAACTGCTTTCCAGAAACTGGGAGGTGAGAGTACATCATGTCTATCGAGAAGAGAACCATTATGCGAATTAGCTAGCGAATTATAGCTTTTGAATGTTGTTAGGAATTCACTGGTTTCACGCAATTGTCCAAGGACTTTCCCCTTTACTGTTTGCGGACGCAGTAGGCGTCTCCCTACCCCATGTAGCTCAGCTGTAGTGTTTCTTTGAGTTTAGGCCCTGTTCTATACCCAAAAAAAAGAACGCCAATAAACAAATCAATACGTAGCGAGACGGTGCATTTTAGGGACCTAAAAGTGTCTGATTGTCGTAAACCTGTTGCGTACACCTGTCGAACTTGCCCTCCTGCAAAATTTGCCAACAAGCAGGCAGCTCATAAGTTTCTCTTTGTTTCCATCTCTATGATTTTAGGGCTCATTCAATTTTTCCGAAATTGAGAGTTTGGTTTCATTCGATTCCTGGGGATATTAGCTATATTAGTTATGGTGGTTTATTTATTAACCATAATTAGTTTGTTAGTTAGAAGCTTGTTGTAATTACAGTTAGTTTGTTTACCGTTTCTGCTTTCTTTGTACACTGTATATAAACACTATCATTAGTTGCAAATAAAGCTAAGCTTTACAATTACCAAAAGCACGTTTTCTACATGATATCAGAGCCTTTATGATCAAGTGGTCGTGAGTTCAAATCTTACCACGCACCTATTATTCAGCACAAGGTAGAGTGAGCCTGTGCAAGTTTCAAGCCCAAATCTTACCACCCACCTATTATTCAGCACAAGGTAGAGTGAACCTGTGCAAGTTTCAAGCCCAAAGGGCTTTCACTTGAGGGAGTGTGTTAGTAAATATATAAAACCAATTAAGTTGGCCTCACACAACATCTTAAGTTATTGTGGTGAAAAAGTCACATAACATTAGGCTTTTCTAACATGGTATCAAAGCCTGCTTGTCTTGATGGTTTGAGGAGGTGCCCGGTTCTGTCCCTTTGCCCAATATGCCCATTAGATGTCCAGCCCTGCTCTGGGCCGAGGGGGTGTGTCAGGATACCTGTTTCCAGTCCTATAGCTTTGGTCTGTGAAAACAATTATGCCCTACAGCTTGCTGCAAATCCGACCTTTCATGAGCGGACAAAACATATCGAAATTGACTGTCACCTTGTTCGAGAGAAGGTGCTTACTGGTGTATCAAACTTCTACCTTGCTCCTCAAAGGATCAGCTCGGAGATATATTCACTAAGGCTGTTGCAGCTGCTCCTTTTCAACTCAACATGTCCAAGCTGGGATTGCTTTCTATCCACTCTCCAGCTTGAGGGGGGCTATTAGCTATATTAGTTATGGTGATTTATTTATTAACCGTAACTAGTTTGTTAGTTAGAAGTTTGCTGTAATTACAGTTATTTTGTTTACCGTTTCTGCTTTCTTTGTACACTGTATATAAACACTATCATTAGTTGCAAATAAAGCTAAGCTTTACAATTACCAAAAGCACGTTTTCTACAGGGGAAGTTTATAAAAGGGGGGAAAAATCCAACAATCTACTTTTTTGTTTCCCTTTCAACAACTTCTCAAGGTTTCCATGTACGTTCCCTTCGTGCTTTTCATGTAACTTGGGTTAACTTTAATTTGATTTGTACTAAAAGCGTCCGAAGAATGATTGACAAAAACCGTTTTGTTGGGTATTAAATTTACTATATCGTTTTTTTCAAAAAATAAAAAATACTATATCTTCGGAGTGGGAAAGCTAGTTCTTGAATTACCCTTGAAAGGGGCTTTTCATAGACCATAGTTTATGATTTTGTGTTCGGCTTGGAGGGAAGAGCACACTCTCAGAAATTTTTTTCTTTTGATTTGGATTTGAAAGGAATTTTGCTTTTTGGCTTTTCGTTAGCATTGGAAAATAAAGAAATTTTCTTTCTTGATTAACAGTCTCTGGTTGTCGAGAGTGACCAGCAAGACTTTGATGTTTGGGCCACCATTCACATGGGTTCTTTTCTATCCCTGTGGCCTTTCAGATAATTCAAGTACTTAAGAAGTATCTTTTTTCCCATTGACAAGATAACGAATGATTCCATACCAAGAAAGTAAGATTGTTTATGAATGCATAATAATGGGAATCAACGCAAACTGCAACAAAGGATGGCAGATACCTAATTCCATCCATATTTACTATGTATATCTGCGGGCCTCCATCCCTCCACAAACGTAACATTT
>JAOQMQ010000196.1:35529069-35540220 GCA_027563845.1 Erythroxylum subrotundum
ATTAAAATTAAGTTAATTATAATTAGAGTATGACTTTAATTATAATTAAGGAATTTAATTTTAATAAAATTACAAAAACACCCTAATGAGTTTTCTGTTAATAGGAAGAAAAGATAAAGAAGCTAGCACTCTTACATTCTTCCTCTCAAAGGTGTTGAGAAGTTGCTTTGTGGATACTATCAGAAGCTAAACATTTGAACAATTAGGTTAACAATTCGAAAAAAGTTTTCAAAAGATTTCAACAAGAACATAAATAAGGTATGATTTCTTACGATTCGTATTCGTGTTATTATTGAAGTTAATCAATTATTGGAATCTGATCGGAACCATTAAAATTTTTAATTTTCATTGCGTTTGTGATTTGATCACAATTGGTTTCCAACACAATGATCCAATTCCTTATGCATAAGTTATTTTTCAAGGATAGTTTAGGCTTACGCTTTTATGAGATAGACGGAAAGCTATCAATTTAGCATGTTTCATATTTAGAAGATTCATCTGGTCAGTTGCCTTTATATCAATGAAAAGATTTGACCTGTGGAGCTCTTGTTTTTTAGGATGCATTTAATTTATGGTAAAAGGGCCTTGGAAAGTGGATGGTTCCATTGGTTTGTGTTATATTTTGGTGTCTCTCAACCTTCTAACTGCAAGATAAAAAATAAAAAAAAAAACAGCCCCTGTGTTTATGTAGCATGGTCAAATATGTAGCCATAGCACAATGAGACGCTGAAATCTTTACGAAACTTGCCAAAATTGGGTACAAAGAGAAGATATAGGATCATTCTGCTGGTATTATCATAGTTGAAAAGGCTGGCAGTGTGATAACCGATGCTGGAGGGTGTCCCTTGGACTTCTCCAAGGGAGTGTAGATGGACGATCTTGATCGGGATTAGATCACCTGTTTTCATAACTCTGTTTCAACTCTAATCTATAAAAATCTATTCATTTAATAAATAGAGCTCTAAAAAATTGGACGACCGAGATTGGATCGGAACAGGGGGCACACCAAATTTCAGAACAGAGGATCCCGCGTTGTCTTGATCAGGGAATAGTTGTCTATTCGGGTGAATTCGTATATCAGAAACTCATCGGTATTGCTGTGTAATTTTATGTCAGTTTTGGACTTCGTTCGTCCATCTCCTAGTACTAAATTTGTCAGGGACAATGTCTATTTTACCTGGTTGTTCGCTTGTCTTGTTGATTTTGAATTTTAAATTCTGCAGGCCAAGTCCACAGCCACTGCAAATTGCTTGAGCATATCTGATCTTCATCAATACTAACATTTCACCAATGCTGCCCAAGTAATGGAAAATCAACTCTGACGTGAGAATGGGGGGATTCTGCATACTTTGTGCAACATATGACTTCACCTGAACAATCAAAGCTTGAATCATTATAGTATATTTCACTTGTAATTGAAACTCGCAACTGTGAGGAATGACTTGGTTAATATGGTGTGAAAGGTTGAGATATGTTTAATTGTTTGCAGCATATAATTTTTTGTAAGTCTTATAGATTGGTAAATAATCAATCTTAGGTGCCCATTTCTCGTGACTTTATGATAGATTTTAAGTTCAAATGTTGTATTAGGCGTATATCTCTCAAATCAGTCGTAATATTCTATCATATCTCCCAAAATCATGGAGAATATTACGCTTAGCTATAAACGTGTAATTAGTTGTAAATTAAGGCATACATTTAGGTAGCTATGTTTAGAATCTGCATGAATATAGTGCTTCTCTATGTGTGTATATGTACTGGTTTTCTGAATCAATAAATCAGATTTTCATCTCAAATCTCTTCTTCTCATGTTGCAACAGCGGAAATGTAATTGAAACTTAGGTTACGTCATTCCAAAAACCGAGATGCTAATGCAAAACGATTGTTACAAACAAATTATAGGTTCCCATTATATGTCATACGCTATCGGTTATTGCAGCTAGAAACTCCATTTTAGTCCCTTTCTATATGATTTAAGACTTGTAATGTAAATCGAAGCAGGTAAAACTGCCACAATTACAGAGGCAAAATTTTGCAACCCCTTCTTTTTAATTATTATTTTTTGTAAGCCTTAAATATCAACAAGAAAATACGTGGTAGTTTTTCCTTCTTTTGTTTAAGACAAGGAGCAATAAATTAACTGGAGCAATTATGCCCGAAAATGACTACAACTCTTAAGAATAATGATTAAATTCATATTGTCAGAGTTGCTGACTACAGTGAGACAGATCTTCTGCTATCTTATTTTACTAAATTTCATACATATATTTACGTGAGACTACACAAATATGTAGATAAAATGAAATAGAACAAAATTGGAACTCCAAACAGAATAGATGATCTCGTTCCTCTCCAAGTATCATGTTGCTTTTATCCTTAAGAGCTGGCAAAAGGTCCAACAAGCTAGCGAAGGCTACTTGCATTGCATGTGACACTATTGGAAATTTTTACTAGCATACTGCTGTCCTAAAGCATTAATCATCGTTCTTTGCTTTGATTTGATTCCTTTAAACGTAATCTCCAGTGTATTACTGGACTTCAGCATTTCAAACAATGTCCTAGCCCATGTTTCAACTTTTTCTTTTTATGTTGGAAATAATTCTACTAAAAATGAAGCATATTTTACTTAAGGTTAGACATTTGTTAAGTATAAAAGGCAGCTGCAATCAGAAAGGAACACTGTCTTCTGCCTTTCGTAAATTAATGTTAAAACAGACAGTGAGACACATGTATTATTATTTTTTGGACAGACTTTCAGGTTATTTTCAATTTTTCATTGCTCGAAAAAATCAAAAGAAAACAACATTTACGTAATAGAAATACTTATTGAACGTATTGGCAGCATAGGCAATGCGATTATTTAAGAAAAAAAGAGCACTAAATCACTCTGAACCAAATTTATAGTGTTTTGTAAGATTGTTGTCTGAATTGTTTGTGTAAGTATGACAAACGAAAAGGATAACAAATACTCTTAGACGTAAATATATTCTATCCCACAAGAGAAATATAATGGATTTATTCAAATTTACATAATAAAGCTATTCAACATTATTTTTTAAACGTTAGTTTTAAAATCCATGTGTATGAATGTTTCTTCTTTTTTTTTTCTTTTTGATAAATCACTCGGTATCTGGCGCTACATGAGCAACTGACTAATCCGAATTTGAGTCGGATAAGACCCTTTTGAATGGTAAAGCTCTCTCTCATGAGTTTTAAAACGACTCTATTCTTAAAACTCGAATTCAAAACTTTGGTTAAAGATGGAAGAGCCCGTGCTGTTCCAACACAACTCTCGTGGGTTACGGATGTTTCTTTTTAAACTATGATTTAGAACGAAAGCTTTCCCAAAACTAAGATTTATTGACAAAACACATAAAAAGATTTTTCTTCTTCTGAAAACATTCTTTTAAACCTTTAAAGTAGTTTTAAAACTAACATTCAGCAGGATAGGGAGTATATCTCACTTTTATGAATGTAGGCGTTGAGCAATGTTCGGCTAAGTAGATTCCCAATCCTAGGAGTTGGACCGTAATCCGCAGCTAAAGTCACCCACTGATTAATAATTCAAAGCCCAATAAGTGAAAATCATTAAGACTAAGTTGTAAGGTTAACACTTAAACAATGTGTTTTCCAACACTAGGTCCCGTAGCATCCATTTAGGCAGCTCACATAGCATGTGGGTTTCACTTTTATAAAACAGCCGGCTAGGTACACTTTTTTCTAGTTTTTTAGTGACAGCTTTATTTTCAAAATTAATGCGTTGACATAGGCCCGTACAAATTGACGCATTTGTGATTTCTCGTGAAAAAGCTGATGAAAGTAAATTCTTGAGCCAGCTGTCCTATCTTAAGAGGTCCTACAAATCAGCAAGGGGATTAGTCACTGAGTCCGCTCGTAAATACCTTAGTCTAAGACAAAAAAAAAAGTAACTTATATTAAGAGATCGATTTAATTTAAGGTAAAATATACAAATATCTTATTTTATGTGGCTCTAATTACTTTAAAAATATTCTATAATTTAAAATTACTCAAAATAATATCTTCTGATATCAAAAATATCTAAAAATAAATTTTATAGAATTATTTTGATATTATTAAAATTAAATTAAATTAATCGATCATAACTTTTATTAGGTACTTTATAATCAATTATATAATAATTTATTACAGTAACTTGACAAAAATTAACTATATTTTATATTTTAAAATATTTTACTGTTACAAATATTTTTAGAAAAATTGAAATATTTTTAAAGAATAAGTGAAATAATCAATGAATAAAAAATTAAACTGGTTTAAGCAATGAAAACTTTAAATCTGTCAATTTTTTTATTAATTGGTCCGTTTTTTTTTTCAATTTTTAACTTTCTAGTTTGATTTATTTTAATAACTCTTATTGTTAAAATTTAATCAGTTTATTAATTAAATTATTTGATAAATAACGACTATCTTCTTCAATCATATTTTAAAATTTTATATTTTATTTAATCAATTTAATATCGATTAAATCTTTTAAACGTAAATCTTCTTGTCTTTTAAAACATTGGAAATAATATAAGAATCGAGTCTTCTTTTACCCATTATTTTATACCTTAGACTCAAAATTTAGGCTTGAGTAATCTGACAAGGTAATGGGTTAGGCAGCTCCTTACTAATGTGGAAGCAATATTTTAGTAATGCTCCGTTAGATCTTGGCATTGACCATAGATTGATTCTGCACTAGTTATCTCGTCATATCATTATATTATTTTTGGTCAAAAACATTATAATAAACTAAGAGTTAAATAAATTATTACTTATTGTGACCTGATCATTGTTGTGGTTTGGCTGAACCTCATTAAACTTGGAAGAACTTTAAGGTGGGCTCATGGTGGTCTCAACCTATAGGCTATAAAACTTTCGGTGAAACTAAGCTTATCCAAACAATTTATCTACTTCTATTCACAAATCTTTAAATTCTTATAAACAAATTTTATCAACTATAACTAAACAGAAACATGTTTTTTTTTTCAATTTAATTTAAACTTTTTACGCAACAATCTAAGCTAATCGATACTGCAGAAATCGGCATCTCAATTTCAAAATCAAGTTGTAGTCATATATTATGCTTTTCACTTTAAAACAAATTAAGATAAGGTTACAAAACATGCAATTAAACCAAACAAACATATTATTTGTGTTAGTTTTGCATAAAATATTTTAGAGTGGTTTACTAGAATGATTTTCCAATATTGATACTTTTTAACATAATATAAGTTAAGTTATTTAATTATTCAGCATTCTACGCATATGAGTAAATAAAGCTCTTAAATTTTATTTGTTTTGGTTAAATAACTTGTGAATCATTAACTCACTCTCAAATATGATATGAAATAACAAACATAGGTTTAGTTAAAAACATGGTAAAAAGTTTAGAAAAAAATTAATGTGAGTGTCAGTTTTAATATTTTTTTTTTTACATTTACTTGATTTAGTTATTAATCTTAGATCGATGAAATTTAATTTTATTATTTTTTTATAAAAGAAAAGTTAGTGCAATTAAAAAGTTCAATCGAGTCTCTTTTTTATTATAAAATTCAATTTTGAGGTTAATTGGTCATTTAAAAATATTAAATTCTAATGGAGCAGTTACCCAACGGGCAAACATTGCTACTGCTGGGGGACTTTTTTGTGACTGGCACGGAAGGTGGTGTGGCGGTTTCTTACACCACATCGGAAGGGGATCGCCTACCATAGCAGAACTCTGGGGAGTACACTCGGGTCTGACCCAAGCGTGGGCCCTCGACTACAGACGACTTATTGTCGAAATCGATTCCCTCAAGGTGATAAACATCCTTTCCTCTTCCAGGACGGTTTTAACTGATGAACCTTTTTTGGTGGCAGGTACACGCAACCTTTTGCAAAGAAACTGGGAGGTGCATCTCCAGCATGTGTCTCGCGAAGGGAACCAGTGCGCCGATCGGATGCCTTCTCTTGCCGTGACTGTCAGTCCGGGTTTGCATCTCCTACAGGCACCCCCGGTGACCATCCAAGACCAACTTCAACGCGACCGGAGGGGCGCTTTATACCAACGAGCCTTACGCTACTTAGGGGCTGTTTGTTCGTGTAGTTTTTTAGTTTTTTCTGTTATTCCTGTTGTAGAATAAGATATATTAGATTTTTCTAGATGTGGCATTTTACGAAATTTTCACTTAATCTAATTAGGAGGCCAACAGCTGTCTTCGAAATGAATGCACAGAGGCAAGTACATTTCCGTGAAGGAAGATCTGTAAAGTAAAGAAAGGCATATAGTTTATTAGACTTCATTTAATACTTTGCATAGTTAAATAAAAACAGATTCTACGTTCACGTTGAAAGAGAGCCCTGCATCCAACTCCTATTTAATTTACTGATTGATATGGGAATAAAAATCCTGTGGACCTAGCCTAACATGGTCTATAAGTCTGTATGATTGAGACTTGAGAGCCGTGCCGACACTATCAAATCCTGTGCTTAGAGCCGTTATTATCCCATTAACACTACGAATCAACGATGGTGGTTCCGAGAAAGAGGATTATCTGGGCCAGATGTTATCAAATCCTGTTTACTAGACACTTAAAAGATTGTTTGTTGTAATTAAATGACGATCCCCCACATCGTACACATATTTATTATATATCACATGAATCCGCGTCAATTAATCCGGGACATTTAAGCTTGAGATATGCATATGCTAGATCCTTGTTTCCAAAGTGTCTTCTCCATTAAAAACGCTAATTAAACACGAATGAGCATGTTATAATTACCAACTCTACATGTAAGAAGTTGAATATGTAGAGTTAGGTGATATAGAAGATTATTTAATTAGATATGTTAAATATCCATTAGCAGATCCCTGGTGCAAGTTTTTCTTTTTCTTTCCAGGAGTACTCATTTTATTAAGCTGTAATATATAGGGATTAGGGAAAAACATAATTCAAGCTTTTGTCACGAGGCTTGATTCTAGCGGTTTTCTGGCATGGATGATCCTTTCGTGATTTAATAAATACCTGAGAATGTAGAAATCGGAAATGTCTAAAGTGCAGTTTTGGGAAGATTACTCTTGTTGTAGCATCCTTTTTTTTTCTAGTATTCCTCGACACATATTGATGACTCTTGCAACTTAAGAAGCTCAATTATATGGAATGAATATATCTTAGAAGTTACATTTTTTAGCCTACGTTTTTCTTTACTCTTAGACACACTGGCCAATGTTAATCTACCAGTACGGAAATGATGGCAACTGAGAATGACCAATATTTTTTATGCCCAAGACAATCAAACATCCTTATTCATGTCCAAATCAATTATTCAATACAGTCCAACATTTCTATCTATATTCAATACAATTAAACTTCCCTATCCATATTTAAATCACAAAACAAAGTTTCAAATACAAATTCATATTCACATCATAACACACATTTCAAATGCATATCAAAATCACAACACATATTTTAAGCATGACTCATTTTGGTGATGATTCACCATCATCAATTTGAGATTTTGTTAGAGTTGATTTTTCAGTCCTTAATTTGTATCTCCTTAGTATTGTAGCTATTGTTTAAGCATTTGTAACTTGAGAAGCTTGAGTTGGTTCGAACACTTGAAGTTGACTTTCACCCATCTATAAAACATTCATAAATGAAAAATATAATATGACCAATCAAGAATAAATAATAAATAATTAGTCATAATTTGTAATTTGGCAGCAAGCCATAAAATAAGTGTTCCCGCTAACTTCTCGAAATGTTACTCCATATCGTTGGGCGGCCTATATACACATAAATATTTATGATATTTTAAAGAATTGATGGAAAACCAAAATTAAAAATGAATATTCACTCACTACCCTCTTCTCCCTTTGTAAGATAGATGTTGCAATGTTGAATCTTATAGATAGTCTCTTCTTCTTATAACATTGTCAATGTTGGATATAGATGACAAAATTTGCAATGGTCTTCCTCGTTTTTTCTACATTATACATGTAGAATTTGAAGTGAATGATCAGATATTTAAAAAATATTTATCACAAATACAATTATAAAGTAGTATACATTTACCTTAGCAATTTCAGGTTGTCTTAAAGGTTGGTCCTTATTTTGCATCATCTTTTACTGTGACCAACTTCAAAACACTGTTGACATCGCATGAGTACTTCAGCTTTATTAAACTTGTTTGGATTTTGTGGTTTTTTTTATCTTTATCCCTTCTTCTAGCGTTCTTAGGTCTTTCAAACATCTTCTTTGAGTAACACTCACGTTTGTAGTATCAACTTACATACCTATTGATTTACTTCCCCTGTATGTTTACATTAGATTCCCATTAAATCTCAAAGGCTACATTAACATGTACTTGCTTGTAAATCAACAATGAAGTTATCTGCAAAACACGTTACTTCGAACTTCAAACTTCCATTTGTCATTGGTTGGGTCGGTCGTGCTAGGCCCAGGCCCAGGCATAGAACGGTATGTGGGCAGATCGACCCATTCATAGACAATGACCTAAACCTAACAAGTATTTCTTATATAAGGTATTACCTCACTAGGAGACATGTACGATATTAGAACCCTATTATTCTCTATTCATAGCCACCAAAACCTCCACAAAAAAGACTAACTTGAGCGTCGGAGGAGCTTACCGGAAATCAACCCCCGGTGTGCCTTTCACTGTTTTGCAGGTAATTCCAAGCTCAGATAAACCGTACTCATGGATCCAAGCAACGGCGCCCAGCCTCAGCAAAATCAGACAGAACCAGTTGGCGCCCACCGTGGGGCTCAGCGTCAGGGCACCACGTCCAGAAGCACTCAGATCAGTCAGGCGGCAGCAACAAATCCTGATGTAGCTGCTGTCGCGGCACTTGCGCTGCAACGCATGGGCTTGCAATCACCTGCCGCCCTTCCACCGACGCATCATGATCTCCAGATCCATCCTCCACTCAACATCCAAAACCCTAGCACAGATGAGCTACCCCTCAAAACCCAAATAACCAAACACAATATTCACACCCGGAGGATCAACCACAACAGTCCCAAAATCGAGATCAAGAAGCGCAGAGCGTAGCCCTGGAGGACAACACTGGAAATAATTCACACCCTCACATCCAACACCCCCTAAACATAAACCATCTTGCACCACAACAAATATCCCTTACCCAAAGACAAATAGAGGAAGTGGCCGATCTGTTGATTCGCCAAATCTTACGATCTCAGACGGAACAACAACAAACCCCTCTCGGCAGATAGGAATGATGACCGATCGCCATTCTGCTGAATCTCTTGAAAAAATCGTAGACGATCGAATCAATATGGCCATGAATTCCCGTCCGGATCAGCCATCAACACAATACTGCTCTCCTTTCATTCCGGAGATCCTGGATAGCCTTCCAGCGGTCGGTACTAAGATACCAACGCCTGAAAAATACACAGAAAAGACCGATCCCCTCGACTGTCTTCAGCACTTCCAATCGATGATAAACCTGCATTGCATACCCGATGTCATTCAATGTAAGGCCTTCCATACAACCTTTCGAGAAGGAGCCCGGAGATGGTTCAACAGTTTATCCCCATGTTGCATCACTTGTTTTGAGGATTTCAAGCTGCTGTTCCTTAATCAATTTGCTACCAGTAAACGACCACAGAAGACTGCCTTGGAAGTGATGTAATTGACTTAAAGAAGGAACGAGAGTTTACGGGAGTTTATCACTCGGTTCAACAATGAAGCTGTTGAAGTTCCGGACCTCACTTGCTCGTCCATGTTGGTTGCCCTCATGAGCAACACAAGGGATGAAGAGTTCAAGAAGTCATTGACCCTCGATCAGCCCAAATCTATTCAAGAGATAAGAAGTCGAGCGGACAAGTATATCCAGCTCGAGGAAGTGTTGAAAAACACAAAACGTAGAGCAGATGACCGCTGGCCAAGTGGCAGAACGGACGAGTCACATAAGCGACAGAAGGATCAGTCGAGCTGGAGGAAGCCGACCAACCAAAGGGACCAACGACGAGAATCCTTCACCCCGCTCAACAGGCGATACGCCGAAGTACTGGCAGTCATGAGAGCAGAAGGGGAACCTCTTCAGGAACCCAGTAAGTTGAAAACTCCCCTCAAGAAAAGAGATCCTAGTTTATGTTGCCGTTTCCATAAAGATGTAGGTCATGACACGGAGGATTGTTGGGATTTAAAGCGAGAAATCGAACTCCTTATCCAAAGGGGAAGGCTAGGAAGATTTTTGAAGCACAGGAAAAATGTCAAACGGGATAATGAGGGTAGGAGTGGTCGGTCTGATAACTGGAGGAAGCCTTGGCAACGAAATGATAGGAATGATGGAATGGGGTAGAACAGGAATTCGGACGACCGGCGTAACACGAGAGGACAGTCTAGAGGAAGAGATGACAGAAATGCCAGACAGCAGGATGACTGACCGGTTAGGGTCATTAACATGATTTTTGGTGGTAGTGCAGCAGGAGGGTCCACTTTCAAAGGAAGAAAGAGATATGCCAGGCAGATCGCTGAAGACTTGTCAGTAAAGAAAAAGAAGTAGAACGATGGGGAGATCTCGTTTGACGAATCTGATCTGGATGGTGTTAGCTGCCCTCATGATGATGCACTAGTGGTCACCCTGAATATGGACGGTAGTGAAGTGAAACGGGTAATGATTGATACAGGTAGCTCGATCGACCTACTATACTACGATGCTTTTAAGTAGATGGAGATTTCGGAGGAGCGGCTACTGCCAATAGAAGGACCCATCAAAGGGGTAACAAGAGCATCAGCCTACCCATTTGCCCGAGTCCTCTTGAACGTAAAATTTGGACAAAATCCATGTCAAGTAGAGAAGAATGTTGAATTCTTGGTCGTGAAGTTTGTAAGAGCATATAACGAAATAATTAGAAAAGCCACCCAAAACGCCCTCAGAGTAGTCGTCTCAACCTACTATCAAGCAATGAAATTTCCAACACCCCATAGAATCGGTATTGTCAGGGGTCAGCAGAGAATCGCTAGGGAATGCTGCTTGGCGGAAACAAGGACATTTGATGGAGCGGTAATCCTAACAAGCTCTCTCGATGTGAGAGCCGACGAAGAAACTGAGAGGATGAACCCTGTAGAAGAAACACAGCAGGTCATATTGGATGA
>JAOQMQ010000196.1:35610719-35626934 GCA_027563845.1 Erythroxylum subrotundum
TGTTAAAGGGTTTATAAGTGGTAAGGGTCAACTATCCAAACAACTAGTTCTAGTTATTTGGACAATAGTTGACCCAACCAATTCTTGATAGTGGATTCTACACTCTGCCCATATTTAAAAATTCAATATTTGGGGTCCTATCTACATAAGCTGCTCAACATTGCGTTCATCTCATACGGCCAAATAGAAATGCACGTGCTAAGGAAAACTTTTTTTTTCTCATTGTCTAAGGTTAAGAATGAATTATAAATTTTAGAAATTAAAGACTTTAGATCGGTAACTGGCTTTTGGATTTTTATCTGATGATTGAGTGTTAAGATACCTTCACGTCACAAATCTGTCAGTTTCTAATATTGCCTCTTATTTATTTGTTTTTGCGTTATTGTACAAACTGTTGAATATTGATTTAAAATTATTATTTTTATTAATTATGTGACCATGTTTATCTAATCAGTTAGTTGTGTTTACTATTGGAGTATTTTTAGTTGAGAAGTTTGTGGGGGTAGTGGGACTTTGATTCTCAAGTTATTCTCCTAGTTGCTAGCATTTAGGAAGGTTAGTTTATTTCTATATTTATTTAAGTGGGGTTGTCATTATTTTGAGTTTAATGAAGATCAGTAAAAGTTTGGCTTCTATTATCTTTCTTTCTTTTCTTTTTTTTTTTTGCAACACAGACTATGACATAATTCTATTTTGTATACACGATTTCTTCTATGTTTTTGGGTATGTTGTACAGACTAACAAATTTATATTTTGCATGCAAGAGTCCTGGTTGTATACTGATGTAATTCCTTTATAAATAAAGGTTGTAATGCAGAGGGAAGTTTATCCCTTACACTCATCGTTTTTCGACTCTTTTATGGTATGAAAGCAATCGAAACTAACGTCCATGGCTAACCTAAACACAAACCTCCTCCTCACTGCCTCTAACACACTAGGAATAACCTCCTTTCCCACCTTGTCTATCAAGCTAGAGAAAGAAAATTACTTCCTATGGAGTAATAATGTGCTATCTACACTCGAAGCCTTTGAGTTAGATGGCTTTGTCATTGGAGACACGATGACTCCACCAGTCCAAATCCTTGAAGCCGTTGAAGGTCAACCACCACAACTTAGAGAAAATCCTGAATTCCTCGCTTGGAGGAAAAAGGATAGGCTTGTCCTTCTATAGCTGAAAAGTACCAGCACTGAGCGTATCCTCAACTATATTACATAGGCATCGATTGCACGAGATGCGTGGGTGACTACTGAGAGGATTTTTCAATCACAGTCACAAGTTAGAGTGATGTAGATTAGATGGCGTCTTCAAACAACAAAGAAAGGATCTATGTCAATCCTTGAATACGTTGAACAGAAAAGAGCAATGGCAGACACACTTGCTGCAACATTAAATCCTGTTTTTGAGGATGATCTTATAAACTTCATTCTCCAAGGGCTAGGTAAGAGTTATTCTTCTTTCCATACGTCTATTAATACTCGTGTTAAGTCAGTGTGTGTGGATGAATTACTGGGCATGTTGCTTCAAGAGGAGGAGAAAATAGAACACTCATAGAGGGTTCTAATGTCAGCTAATGTTGTACTAAAAGGAAACTCACAGAAAAACTCTTAATGGGTTAATTACTGTAAGAATTTTTCTTATCATAATAAAAACAAACATAATAGTTTTAAAGCGAACTCTTCTGGTTGTGATCAATCTGGAGCTCAGAAAAATGGCTTCAATAAAACTAAAATGGTTTGTCAAATGTGCTCAAAGCCTGGACATTCAACTCTTAAGTGATACAATCATTTCAACCACGTATTCACTTATGAAAAACCATCAAAGTTCTCTTCTCTTATTGCGTCATCTAGCACTCCATGAGATCCCTCATGGTATATCGACTCTGGTGCCACTAATCACCTTACAACATATTTGAATAATCTCTTAGTCCACTCAGACTTTAATGGTGATGATCAAATTGAAGTTGGCAACAATATGGGTCTTTCTATTTCACATATTGGGCAATCTTTACTTAAAGGCTGTGATGATTCTTTACTTCTTATAAATGTTTTACATGCCCCAAAAATCATCAAAAACCTTTTAAGTGTATCTCAGTTTACTTGTGATAATAATGTTTCCATGGAATTTTTTTCCTAATGTCTGTTTTCTCAAGGAAATGAAGGGAAGAGCAGTGATGTGGGGAATGCTTGATTGTGGCTTATATAAGTTGACCAACAAATCCTCCGTGTCTTCTTCCAAAAATGCCTCTTGTTATGCTCTAGTTGGTGAATGAACTTAGTTCGAAGGGTGGCACAATCATCTTGGACATCCCGGGTCAAAAGTAGTCCATAAAATAGTTTATAGCTTTAATCTTCCTCTAGATTCAAAAACTAATTGCTTATTTGTGGTCCTTGTCAAATGGGCAAGAGTCATCGTCTTCATCTATCTACTTCTCATGTTCGTTCTGAATCTTCACTTAAACTAGTTTATTCCAATGTATGGGGACCAACTCCTGTTATTTCCAACAAAGGAAATGGTTATTTCATTCAATTTTTTGAAGATTTCTCCTAATTTATTTGGATTTATTTTATGAAAACCAAATCTCAGGCATATAGTATAGTTAAACATTTTCATGCCATGGTTGAAACACAATTTGGTTACAAAATAAAACAACTACAAACTGATTGTGGTGGGGAATAGCGTAATCTTTCATCTTTTATCAACGATTTGGGAATTGAGCACCGTCTTTTCGTCATATATAGTCAAAAGCAAAATGGTGCTCCCGAATATCGTCATCGAGATATTATTGAAAAAGGATTAGCTCTTCTAGCTAAAGCTTTTCTGCCCCTTACCTTTTGGAAATATGTTTTTTTCTACAACGATATATTTGCTAAATAGGTTGATAACTCATGTTTTACAAAATATATCTCCTTATCAGATGTTAAATAAGAGGGTACTTGATTATCATTTTTTGAAAACATTTGGATGCTTATGCTATCCATTCCTTCGTCCATATAATAAAATAAGCTTGAGTATCGATCCCAGCCATGCATTTTTCTTAGGTATAACTCCAAACATAAAGCTTATCAATGCTTTCATCCTTCTAATAATCGTATAAATATCACAAGACATGTTGCCTTTGATGAGAAGCAATTTCCCTATCTCTAATTAATTGAGCAGCACTCATCTTTTTTGTCTAATCCCACTGCCTTTATCTCTCTCTACTTATTACAAGTCGCATCAAAGGTCCCTACTCCTAGTTTGTCTCCACGTCCTCTTACCCTTTAGTGTCCCACTTTGCCTACATCTCCTACTCCACCCTATAATATATCCATTTCATCTACTCCATCTCCCAGTTGTTCACCATCTTCTATCTCCGTTACAAATTCATCTCCCAATTGTTCGGTCAACCCTTTTTAATCCCCTGCACTACCACCCCATCTCAAACACCTCAAGCCCTCAAACAATAGCTCTCGTTCCATAACTACCCGTAGAGATGTCCCGGTATATATTTTTTTAGAAAATTTTCAAAAATGACTTCGTTTTGGTCGGCCTGTGGCCCAGCCGGGCCGGGTCTTTTTTGACATCCCTAACTACCTGAGCCCATACTCAATCCTTAAAACCTCTTAGACGCCCCGATTATAAAGCTCTCACAGCTACAAGATACCCTCTTCCTCCTATTACCTATATAGAACAAGAACCATCGTGCTTTACTAAGGCTTCTAAACTTTCTCAATGGTATACTGCCATGTAAACAGAATATCAAGGTCTTCTGTAAAATGACACATAGGACTTAGTATCACGCTCGTCCAATGTCAATTTCATAAGAGAAAAATATGTTTATAAGATCAAACAACTTGCAGACGGTTCAATCGAGCGGTACAAAGCACGCTATGTTGTTTTGAGTTTTGATCAAGTGGTTGGTGTTGATTATTTTGAAACTTTCAGTCTAGTGGTTACCACCCACTATTCGTCTTGTACTTTCTATTGCTCTTACATATGGTTGGTCCTTGAAATAACTAGACATTAATAATGCTTTCCTTAATGGTGAGTTTTCGGAGATTGTTTTTATTGAACAACCATAAGGTTTTGTGAACTCTCAATTTCCTGATCATGTTTGTCGTCTAAAGAAGGCTTTATACGGTCTTAAACAAGCACCAAGGGCATGGTTCACTAAGTTGAAGGATTTTCTTCTCCAATATGGTTTTTGAAGTTGTTACTTTGATTCATCTTTATTTGTTCGTTCTCACAGTTCTTCGCTTACGTACCTTTTGGTGTATGTCGACAAAATAATGATTTCAAGTAATGACAATGACTTCATAAATGTATTTATTCATGCCGTACACGCAACCTTCTCACTAACAACCTGTTTGGTTCAAAGAATAGAATAGATAAGGAATAAAATAATTATTCTTATGAATAAAAAAGATGAAGGATAGAATAGAATGAGTATTATTTTGTTTGGTTCAAGAAATAGAATAGATAAAGAATTTTTATGCCAATGTTTGGTTTGAAAATATAAACTTGGAATGACAAAGGAATAACTAACAAAAAGATCAAAATATTATTATTATTATTATTATTGTTGTTGTTGTTAATTTTATTTTTGTTTTTATTTATTATTATTATAAATAAAATTTTGCTTTGTATACACGATTCTTTCTCAGTTTTTAGGTTTGTTGTATAGACTAATAGATTTGTGTCTTGTATACAAGAGTCCTAGTTGCATATACTAATGTAATTCCTTTATAAATAAAGGTTGTAGAGGAAAGTTGATCCATTTCAGAATACAAATTTCGACTCTTTTATTGAGGAATTGTGAATAGATAAGCTTGAACTAAGTCCATCACTGACTTTCCAAAAGAAGACTATAATGATTAACGAGCATATAGCTTAAAAGTGCTCCCGAGTATAAAGCTTCTATCAATTAAAAAAGAAAAGTGCTCGAAAGCTAAAGTATAACTTAAATTATTGAAATTTGACCGAATTGGGTTCATCTCTTTCTTAACTTGGTCAGTTTTCTCTTGCGTCTAATCTCCTCTGTTCTGTGAACTACACGTTACTATTTGAGTATCCTATACAGAACTAAGAAAAACACACTTATCTAAACACGGGGGAAGGAAAAAGGATTAAAAGCCAGGAAAAAAATCTGTTGGAAAGTGAAGTGGTCAAACATTATATAATGGCAACATTCTATTGGCTACTGATAAGTAACTTGTAAGGTAAGAATTACCGGAAAAAGGTATTGGTCCAATAAAGGTATTAATCGCATAGCATGTATGCTCGCAGGTTGACCACACGTGCAAGTAAAGAATTTCAAAATAAAAATCAAACTATATGAAATGGTCAATGCATATCCACAAGACAGTACAATTTTGATTGGGAATGGGAACACCGATTAGGCATCTTTTGTGGTGAGTCGTCACCTGTTCCAGTTAAAACCTTATATGATCTCCATCGCCCCCTGCCTCTTGCATTTCTTTGATGTTGTTTTATTATAGTAAATTTGTTTACATATTATTAAGACATGGCTTGAAAAGTTTGGAAATTTTATTCAATGAAAACAAATACTTAATCGTCATATGAAAAGTATTATTATTGAATCTTCATAGATCACAAATATTATAACAAATGAGACGAAGGCAGAATATCTTTAAATAGTCATATAAAAAAGAATAAAAATAGCACAAATAACACGTGAAAAAGATAACAGACAGGGACAGGAACTCAAGACGGCAGGACGTTGATTGACAGAAATGCAAAATGTATGAGAACATTCCCTTTGCATGTTAAATTGGCTAACCAAATTTTATTAAATATGGGCCACCAGAGTTGTTTAAGAGTATCTCTTGCATAATATGTTCATAAAAGAAGCACTGAGGTACTTGCTTCCAAGGGCTATCGAGTTTATTAATCATCATACATGGAGACGTTTTGAGTTGGAGATTCTGCTCTGGGAGATTGAAGATATGGATCCTCGTTATGTCATCCCGCCTAAACCGCCTTACCCTCCTCTCGTTTAGATTTAATTAAATTAACGCATGTAATCGAACATATCAGGTATTTCGATTTCCATTTCCTAGTTTGTATGCAAATAACAAGTTACCAAAAATGAACAAATACTATATGCGAAATCAAACTGACATAATTCGTTCTGATCTATTTAATAAGTAGGATTAAATCGTACAAAAGGTTCATTGCTATCCATCCACTTAACATCATTATTCTAGGCCTAAAATAAAAAAAAAAAGCAAGAAACTAAAATTTGGCAATTTCCATATGCCCAAGTGCCCGGCTTTTGTAATCTGATTCTGTACCCCAAAGTGTCAGATCCCCCGAAAGAATTATATACTACAGAAATATACTTCTGCAATTTTCCTTTTCTTCTCCTTCTAGGCTTCTACGGAAAAATTTCCTAATTTTATCACTGCCTAAATCCAAACCCCCCACCAGTTTGTGACGGGTACTGAAGTCCATACGGGTCAAATGAGTTGGGGACGTTATGAGTAAACAAGCCCGAGTTGGAATAGTATGTCGAGTTGTTTATCCGTTGAGTCGACCTAAGCCCACTCTGCACCTCCTCCTCCGTTGGGTTTCCCATCTTATTACTCGCTGTTTCGAGGTGGCAAAGCGCTGGCAAAGTCGGAGCATAGATGTCATTGTGGTTACTATTGGGGTAACCGGAAATTCCTTGGGTTTGCCCACCGGGTACGAGTTCATTAACCGGGTTGAAACCCGCAAGACTCGCCCAATCAAAACTGCCCGAACCCAGATTGTTGACGTTTATTTTCTCGTCAGGTTGCATTGCTCTGTGGGAGTTGCCTCGAGAAATAGTAAAGAATCGGTCGTCAATCTCCGGCAACGAATCCAAAACGTCGTCCAAGTGGGAAGAGGACGAGGAAGTAGATCCATTGTGGCTGTGTTCTTTGCTTGAAACACTTGACATGGTCTTTTGAGCACTTGAGGAGTTCTTCTTGTAAATTCTACATAAGACCCAATCATCCAACTGCCAGGACAACACAAGAAACAACAATTGATCAGTAAATACAACATGTGGCAAGAACATGGTCATTAAAAGGTCTATAAGCTTTTAAGACATGTCTGATGTTATTCGAATATGATGCTTGTAGTTTATACCTTGGAGCCGCTACTCTTGCGAGAAGAGTCTAGGAGGCGGTACTCGTGCATGATCCAATTAGTTTTGGTTCCTTTTGGGGCCTTGCCGACATAAAAGACTAGAGCTTTCTTGATGCCGACTTTACGCCCGTCGGTAGTGATTATTTTATCGGTACCGGTAGCTTTCCAGTAGCCTGAGCCGGCAACTCTGTTGGGTCGTGAACCGTTCGGGTACTTTCGGTCTCTAGGACTGAAAAAGTACCATTCTTTCTCACCAAATATTGCTTTACCTTTAACAATAAAGAAAACGCTTTAGAGATAATTGACATGAATAATCAAAGCAAAGAATTTGTGGATCCCCAAAAGCTTACTTGGCAAGACCCAAGGATCGAACTTGTACAAATCAATTTCGGCAATAATTTTCAGAGAGAATTGGTGACCAGCAACTTTTCTACACAAGTATTGCACCAAAAGCTCCTCATCAGTCGGGTAGAACCGAAAACCCGGTGGCAAGCTCAACTGGGCTAGTGAGTCTGATTCTTGCACTCCCATTTTCAGGTTACGGAGAGATGAATGAATTTTCCCGTTTTTGGAAAAGTGAAAAAATAAAAGAAAGGACCGTAAAACTGGTTGATGTGTTAGAAAGAGAAATTGGGGGCTAGAGAAATCTTGGATCTTCTCCCTCCAAAATTTTCTCTCGCTCTTTTTCCAGCAGCTGATAATACAGGACTGGCTTATATAGGAACACAGTTACAAACTTGCAAGGAATGGAGAGATAAGTACGGTCGTCCTTTTCTTCAGTGTTGTCCTAAGGGGCCCACTTCAATCTTATCCTGGGTCAAAATTTACGCCACGTGCTGGCATCCCTCGACCGACCTTATCCCGGAGACGGACAAACTAGAGCGAGAGAGGGAGGGGGGTATTCGGTGCATGAACCGTCTCGAAAGACAGTAACTATATATCGGACACGTATTTGTGGCGAATCACGTATTCTACGAAACCTTAAAAAGGGTCTTTGTTCTTTTCTCTGGGACAGGCAAAAAGGAAAAAATCAAAAAGAAAATAAAATAGTGTTTTTCATGCGAGGACACGTGGGTGCTTGTGTGGTGAAGTTAGGCTGGAAGTTTGCCAAAAGAGGAGAGGGTTTGGGACGAAGAAAAAAAGGCCACCAGATACGTGTGGAGGCTTTGAGCTACCGGCACGTTAACGATTGAAAGGGTTTTACTTTTTTGCGGCTTTAGGGCTGTTTTTTAAGTGGAGCTTTTAGGGTTTCTTTCACTCTGGTCAAGAACCCTCTTAACTAAATATACACCTGTGGCTTGCAAGTTTTAATAAGTATGGGTTATTCCTATATTCAAAATTCAATCTTGCTCGTGTAATTAGAAAAAGATTTGATAAATGATGGGTAGCTCTATGCTTGAGCAAGGTGGCACGATTGATTGTTCTCTTTCCAGTTTGATTAGGATATGGTTTTCTTGGAATTATGTGGACGTGGAGTACTTGTAGTGGAGACAGAGAGGTTGGGCTTGAAAAGTCGAAAAAGAATGGAATTTTTAGAATTGTTCGGTGGGTCAAAAGGGCACGTAGCACACATTTTGATGACACGTCGTTTAGTTTCTTTTGGTTGACAATGTATGAATTAATAATAAAACAACTAATTAAATACAAGTATCTTAGGGTATTATTTAACTTTTGTTAAAAATACCAAACAGCTGATTAATTAACTTACGGGATTACTATAATCCTTATTTATAAAAAAAAAAAAACGAAAAATCCTAACTTTCAAACACATTAAAATAACTTTGAGATGATATTCAATCGTCTCTTCGGAATATACAGACGAGAGCAACCGTTCCTGACTTCCTTCATGTAACCTAATACGGCCGAGTGACTTCTATATGTGGCAAGAAAAGTAAATTCAAAGCTATGAACAAAAGCAAAGAAAGTATAATTTTCCAAAGCATAAGTAACATGGAAACTTACAAAATATGACACGTGCAGATATAATATGTTGATGGGGGTTGGGGGATTAGTGGTTTAATGGCTAACAGGATTCCCGACTTCATCAAATTAAAAAATTAAAATAGCAGGTGTCATGAAAGTGGGAAATGAGTAGTGGACCTATTCTTTCTTCCGCTGGCATCTACGCTTTCAGGACAAAGTTCCCAGGCTACACACGTAACACGTGGAATTTTGAAACCTCCCACATCACCGGTGGAGTATTTGACTCTCCCCGTTTGTGGTTTTCTTGCAAGACTTTGACATTAGTGTCTGGAATTTGCTAAGGATATTCCATCAGTTCAATCTCCAATTTCGATACAAGAATTCAGACACTAAAGCCCAATAAGAAGAAATATAATTTTTATTGTTTAATATCTTCACACATTATATATTTTAAATTTAATTGAAAAGTTATTTCTATAAAAATTTATAGATACCTATAAGTGTGAATATAAGTATAATATGAAACTAAAAAATGAGAGGAAAATAAGGAAATATTTTCAAATATATAAAAATAAAATTCTAACACGACATGTTTCAAGAATTTTAACAAAGAAGAACAAATAAAAAAGTAAAGTGAGAGATGCAATAGGAATTTCACATAAAAGGTTATAATAGGAATTTACTAATGCAAGATGACCTGTACAATTATGTTACAACAGAATACATCCCAGCCCTTTGTTTTGTTCTGTATTTACTGACAAATGTATACTCAATATTGAACCAATAATTGTATAAATATGCAAATGAGCAAATAACAAAATATACATAAATTCTACACATAAATTTCTTTCATAGTATCAAAGCTATCTTTAACCAACATCAATAATGGAGGGAAACTCTGGGTCATCAGTCACCACTCTAAATGGTTCAGTATCATCCTTTCTTGATTTTTCAGCTCTAGCAAAGATCCTAAACTTTAATCTTCCCATCAAACTTGATAGACAAAACTTTATCAATTGAAAAGCCCAAATCCTTGCAACCATAAGAGCTCTTGAGCTTGAAAATTTTGTCAACATGAGCACATCCTCTTCAGTTCATTACTGCAGACATAAACCAAGTCATCGAAAATTCAGATTACAAAGCATGGCGAAGAACAAACCAGCTACTGCTATGCTGGTTGTTTTCAACTATCGGAGAAGAAGTAATAGGACAGGTAAACCATTCCAATTCATCCTACTAAGTTTGGGATATTTTGGAGAATCTTTATGCTCAAACTTTCATGGTTAGAGTTCTACAACTAAAGCATTAACTTTCAACAATTAAAAATGGTTCACACACTATATCAGAATATATGCAGAAAGTTAAAACCATAGGAGACTCACTTCAAGTAGCAGGACATGCAATCACTGAGAATGAACTAATATTAAGTGTCTTAAATGGCCTTGGTCATGAATATGATCCTGTTGTGGTTTATCTAACACATTCTATGAAAACTTCAACTCTACAAGAAGTGCAATACTCTCTTATGATGCATGAAAAAATAATAGAGTAGTTGAACACAATTAATCAAGAAGATATCTCATCACTGACTGCAAACTCTGCAACTTTCAATCAAAACAATCAACAAGGAAGAAGTGGATTTAGAGGAAGAGGAAATCGTGAGAGAGTAGGTAGATAGAATGGAAACATAATCTTTTGTCAGCTTTGTCACAAGCCCGGTCATGAAGTACTGAAATGTCACAAAAGGTTTGATATATCATGGCAAGGTAACACTACCCAACTATGGAGGCAGAACATCTTCACCCAACAAACACAAAACAATGCACAAAATTGTCCTCAATCCTATTTGGCTTAAAATCAACATAGATATCCTTCATCAGAAGTAGTCAATATCAAATCATGGTTTATAGACAATGGGGCTACAAATCATGTAACAGCATACCTTAATAATCTGTCAATAAGTTCAGAATACGATGAAAAGGATCAACTCACTGTTGGTAATGATAACTCTCTTGTAACATCCCGTTATCCCGTGTTAGGGGCTAGAATCCTAGAATAGTGTACATGAGAGTTTATTGTGAAGTTAAAAAGTGCATTTCTTGCTCATCCATTATATGGCATACACAAACACACACACACACACACGTGAATATTGATTTTTGCACATTAAAATGATTGTACATGCATTTATTAACACTTTCTGGGTATAATTGAGTTATAAATGTGATTATAATGAGAATTGTGGTTTTTATGTGTTGAAAATTGATTTGAAGAGTATACTTATTGATTTAGAATTTTTGGTGAAATTTAGGAAATTTCTGAAAATTCCGAGTATTTCTGAACTAGGAAAAAGAAAACAAGTGGCAAGTCAATTGATGAATGATAGTAGAAATAAGAGTCAAATGATGGTGAAAATTTTACATATAACTTTGGGATTTATTGACCAATGTCATTGAAAATTGGGAGACAATCGGAGTAAAAATTGGAGTTGATTAGACTAGTTTAATATGAGAACCTAGTTTAAACTCATAGAAATTGGACATGTGTCACTTGCCAAACCTAGTCTTTATTCCCAAGGAAATTGTTTGAATCTTGCTTACTTCTTCTTCTTCATGACTTTCTTTATCCTCTGTAAGCTTCTTACTTCCAGAAATTTTCTCACCCTCACAACGCAAGCTTTGCTCACACTTTCCACTTGCTATTTTTCTTTTGTTGTCTTCTTCATTGTCATTGAAATACCTAACCCTACAACCTTTGAATGTTGATGATCGTGTGATATTGGAAAGCTAGGGTTCACGAGATTTTGAAGAGTTTGGAGTTTTAAACAAGTAAGTATCGTATGGTTCTTCATGATATGTAGAGTGAAACATGCATCGCGTTAGTTAACAGTTAAGTGTTTATAAAATGAGGATGCGTATTTGCTGAAACGTGAATGAGAATTTAGGGTGTGCCGCATGTCTTGCTTTTTCTTATTTGATGATCAATATCTCATAAGATGTTGTTGAAATGATTTTTGAGATAGAGAGATCATTGAAAATGCGTATGAAAAGAGTGTAAAAAATTCATGGAAAGATGAGTGTAAAAAATTCATGGAAAGATGATATACGTATGCTCTGTTTTCACTGTATTTGCATGAATCTCTTTGGGTGTTTTAGAAATGAACTAAAATGAATCTAGAGTTAAGGAAAAAAGGAGAAAGTTGATGTTGTGATATGGGAAAAAAAATAAAATGAGAATTTAGAGATGAAAGGAAGGTGTTGAAGAAAATGAAGAAGTGTAAAAGATAAAAAAAATGCAGAAAATATGAAGAATGCGTGTTTGATATGTTTGGTTTGTGATATTTGTGATTAATCATAGATTTTGATTTGTTTGTGTTGAGTTGAATTGAAATGGAAGTAGGATTGATGAGGAAATAATGGAGAAATAAGTTAGAAATGTTGAATTTAGTAAAAGAGATGAAGAAGAGATGAAAATCTGCAGTTTCGTATGAATATGCAGAACATCATCTGTCACGATCGTGACAGAAAGGAAACCTTAAGGGAGTCGCACGATCATGACCGAGAGGAGAAATTACGATCATGTGACCGAAGAGAACCTTAGAGGATTTGCATGATCGTGCATAAGCATGATATCCGAAAAAAGCACTATTGTGCACAATTACGATCGTGACAGTAAACAATCAATTGGTGCAGAGATATATAACAGTTTTGAACATCCTTCACTCTTTTGGCCATAACTTCTTCTCCCGACCTCCGAATGAGTTGAAATTTGAACCACAAACTCCTCACACTTTGTTTTTCTTTCCACCAAAATTTATGGCCATCTGAATTCGTTAGGAAAGGATTGATTGATGAGTTTAGGATTAAAATGATGAAGTGAGTTGGAAATTCTTAAATGGAGTGTTTTTACTAAACAAATATATGTATTTTGGCCATATCTTGATCTGTAGATATCCAAATGAGATGATTTTTTATTTATATTAAAATAGAGACATATGGTTACAAATTTCATGGAGGAATAGAATTTTAGTTTTGTCTCTAAGAGTTTCAAAATTTAACTTGAAGTTGAGTACAGAGTATTGTTGCAGTTTGAGTACTGTCTGAAATAGTTTATGTATAACTTGTAGAATATTGAACCAAATTGTTAGAACTTGGTGTCATTAGAAACTTAAGATTTATGGAAACATTTGTTTAGAAGAAGGTGATGCCTAAATACTTCATTTTCCTTGTCTTAATGACCATGCAAAATGGACCCGAAAATTTGTTTTTAGAAAAAAAGTTGGAATGATCGATTGAGTTATGAACTTAGACTCAATTTGTTTTATTGAGGTGTAAACCTAAGTTCAAATTAGAATTATGTGAGTTTTGATATTTAGATGATCATGTGATGAGAATAATGGAAATATACCCAGGATTGTCATTGAATATGCATTGTACATAATCCATATATATATATATATATATATATATTTGCATAAATGAGTACTTATATAATTGTTCAAATTTGTGATATGTGTAAATGTATGTTTCATGATATAGAGGAGCGATTTGAGCGACCACATTCAGACGTTGCCGAGACTTCGAGGCAATAGCTTTTTGGAGCAAACTGTGAGTAACCTAGATAGTCTCACTTAATAAATTGTTTGTCTTAAATGTTGTATTGAATTAAATTGTGAATGTGATTGTGTTGATTCCGGACATTGAATGTCTGAGAAGTTTGATGCATGAATGACATATTGGAAGTGTTCCTTATATGTGAATTTGACGAAATAAATGATTCTCAATGTATATGTTGAATGCCGGACCAAGGTCTGATGATAAATGTGAATGAGAATGCGATAGCGAATATGACTGTGTAATATTGAGAACTTTTGATTGACTGAATTTATGTAAGGCAATTAATTACATGAATGCATAATCAGATAATGATAGTTGTGACCTGAGTAGTCACTGAAAATGAGCGTAAAGCTCAGAATGTGATTAAGAGCCAAAGGCTCGCTATGTATAATGAGCCTTGTATCCCCAACGGATAAGGGACAGTTATCAATGAGCCCGGTATCCACAATGAATACATAATAGTTATAGGGACTAAGTCATAACAACATAATAATCTGAAATGAGTCTCATGAGCATTGCATGTACATTTAATATGTATGTTTGAATGATTGAAATGTATTATTGACTTGTATTTGAATGAGAACGTGAAAATTGTGATCAAAGTGTTATGTGATGCTACATGATGATAAATAAAATGATGTGAATTATATGATTATATGTATTGATGTGATGTATGAATTAAGTGAATCATCGAGGATGGTTATCTCACTGAGTTCGCAAAACTGACTAAAATTGCAACGTTGACATTTCAGGACCGTAAGAGAACACTAGTGACAAAGAGACTCTACAAGAAGCATGGTTATTGTACTTTTGGATAGAAGAAATGACTCAAAGGTTGGTCAACTGAGACTGAAGGATCTAGTTAGAAATTTTTGTATAATTCCTCGTGTATGTAACTTGTTCTGTAATTAGTCTTGATAATGTACATATATGGATGTTTTGTAAAGCTACAATGTATATTCGGTTTTTATGAAATGAAATGAGGAATTTTGATTTTTATATATTGTGATATTTACGCTTTGAATGTTGATGCCATGATTAAGTTAGAAACATGATTACTCTAGCATGCCACCATTGCGGGGTATGTACTCGGATATCCTTTAGGATGTCGGGTATGTGTCCTGTGGGCGTGGGATGCTACATCTCTTCTTATTGTTAATTTTGGCTTATCTTACATATATTTCCTAGATAATACACACACACCTCTTGCACTAAAACAAATTCTACATGTTCCAAACATAACCAAAAATCTGCTTAGCATTTCTAAATTTACCAAAGACAACAAAATTTTTGTTAAGTTTACTAATGAAAGTTGTCTGTTTAAGGATAAAGTAACATGGAAGATTCTGCTCAAGGGAGTGCTTTAGGATGACCTCTACAACCTTAAAGCCACTAAACCGCACAATAAAATCAGGTCAATCATGCAAACATACCCTGCTCATAAGTCTAGTTTTTCACAACAGAAAGTTTCTTCTCCTTTAAAGAGCAGTCATTGTGCGACAAACATAGCATAGAAAAATGTTAATGTTTGGCATGCCAAATTAAGACATCTTTCTAACAGTACCTTAAAACAAATTATGAGTTCAATGAAGTTCAATATTAATCGTAACAACCTATCCTATTGTGATGCCTGTGAGCAAGGAAAATTGCATCAACTACCTTTTCAAACTCATGACATAACTGCTCAAAATCTATTAGACATCATATACTCCAATATTTGGAGACCCTCTCCATATCTCTCAACTGAAGGACATAAATACTATCTTATTTTTGTTGATGCCTACACAAGATTCACATGGTTTTATCCCTTAAAACTAAAATCTGATACTCTATTAGTTTTTGTCAAATTCAAAGCTAATGTTGAACTCCAATTGAACAGAAATAAAAGCTCTTCACACTGACATGGGAGGTGAATATAAAGCCCTCTTACCTTACCTCACAAAACATGGAATACAGCCACGTTTTAGTTGTCCATACACTCACCAACAAAATGGTGTCTCTGAGATAAAACACCGACATATCACTGAAATGGAACTAACTCTTTTATCACATGCTCACTTGCCACTCACCTATTGGTTATAAGCCTTCTCTACATCCACCTATCTCATCAATAACCTCTCATCTCCAAGACTAAATAGTCTCTCACCATTTGAAAAGTTGTATAATAAACTCCCAAATTATCTCTATCTTAAAACATTTGGTTGTAGTTGCTTTCCTTATCTCGGAAATTATTCTCACCATAAATTCAAGTTTCATACCACAGAGGGTCTTTTTCTTGGATACAGTTCAATGCATCAAGGCTACAAATGTTTGACTAATCAAGGGAAAATTGTTGGATCCCGAATCCGGAACCCAACTACTTAAACCGAAACCCTCATACTTATATCCGATTATAAACTCAATTAAAGTCCTCAGAATAAATCTTGTAAGATTCATCTTAATTTCCGCCAATAAAATTTATTTACTTAGGGCCCATACTCAAATAAAAAATTCCATGACTCTAGAGTAAAATAAAATCAAAAATTATCTCAAGCGAATTTCTCTAGCTCAAGAATTTACCAA
>JAOQMQ010000196.1:35658813-35674898 GCA_027563845.1 Erythroxylum subrotundum
GTTAAGTTCAAAACGCAGCTTAACATAATTAAAACGATGTCGTTTTGGTTCTTTTTAATCGTTTTGGTTAAGTTAAAAACGCCGCTTAACATAATTAAAACGACGTCGTTTTGTTTGTTTTTTTAATTATGTTAAGCTGCGTTCGTTTTAATTATGTTAAGCTGCGTTTTTAACTTAACCAAAACGACGTCGTTTTTATTATGTTAAGCTGCGTTTTTAACTTAACCAAAACGACGTCGTTTTAATTATGTTAAACAACGTTCTTACTTCACCGAAACGACGTCGTTTTGGTTAAGTCGAAACGACATCGTTTCGAATGAAGGTAAACAACGTTCTTAACTTCACAAAAACGACGTCGTTTTTGTTAAACCAAAACGACGTCGTTTCAGTGACGTCGTTTTCGTTAAACCAAAACGACGTTGTTTCGGTAAAGTTAATAAACGTTCTTCACAACAAGAATACGGACAGAATCTTTCGGTCGCCAAACATTTCCTTATCCACGACAACTTTACCGACCGATTAAGAAATTCCGTGACAATTTACCGATAGAAATACATGCATCAATATAATACTGTCGCTAATATTTATCGCGAATTTTTCGCTCCAGATATGGCAACGGACATCTGTTTCGTCGCTATATTTGTATAAAATAACGATGGCATTGTCATTTCCCTCGCTATTTTCAAACGGTTACCATTCCGTCGGTAAGTTTTCGTTGTTATTGGGCGGTTTTCTTGTAGTGGGTAGAGCTTATTTAGGCAGACCACAATTTCCCCAAAGAACGACCCAAGATAAAAGTTTACTCTGTTAGTCATCGCCTAAAGGAGTAGGTTATTAAGTTGGACATTGACGTGGAAACGTATACTTACAATTGACAAGAAAAGGTTTTGGAAATGCTAAGTAACACCGCTTCTTTTTTGTACTTCGTTACTCATTCTTTATCCATCTTTTCTTGCTAGACAGGCAACCGTGTGGGATTGAAACATGGAGTTGATTTCTTAAAGTTTTAGGTCCTAAAAGATGTGAACTTTGGACTTTTTAAGAATGTCGTGTAAGTTTGGATCAACCTCAAGTTGTAGTTTATATATATGCAAAATTTGGCCATTAAAGCTAAAATTCACATGTAATCATCTATTTACACCATGGCCTAGGATGCCTAGATTTCGGTTTTCATGTAGGGGAATTTGCTATATTCGATGTTACAAAGTTGAATCTTTATTACTTGGAACCCAAACTTCTATTCCATAATTAAATTTGAATGGATGAATTTTAAGGTTCTAAAGTTGAATTTCTGCATTTTAATATGTTAATAGATCGTGAAACTTTCTTTAACTAATGATACAGAACGAAGGATGTGATAAAATCACTAACTGGAATATCCTCATACCGGAAAATCCGGAAACGCAGTCCTAACTCCAAACATGACTGAATGATAAATTACCCAGAAAACAGAAAACTCCTGGAAGGTTTTTAATTTACATTTGATAAAAAGTGTAAATTTAATTATAATGTGTTTATTAAAATATAAAATAAATATCTAATGTTTGTAAGATGTTGAATTTTAAGTAAATAAAAACTTGAACGAAATTAAATATATACTTTTGTTAATATTAATATGATATATATTTATTATTTTTATTTACAAAATAGGTTTGATGACACAAATATAATACAGTAATATTTATATTTTTTACAATTTTTAAATTTAAATATTAACATAATTTGAAGTACGAATTCTAAACTAGAATTTTAATAAAAACACTATTAGAGTAAAACTTGTGGTGCTCGGAATATGGGTAAACTGCTTTTTTATATAGAATTCTTTATTAGAAGAATTTAGTTTCATTTTGATAATTGTGAAATTAAATTTATTTTCAAAAGGTGAGTCTAATTGATAAAATAAACACAAATTAAAGAACTTCATACCCATTACATTCTAATTATTTTAAATAAAATATTTGAGTAAATGTATAATTTTCAATTTGATATATATATATAACTTTTTTTTTATTTAGTCTCTAAAGGTACATACGATAAATAATCTAATCATTTTTTGGGAGATAATTAGGAAGTAATCAAAAAATATATATAAATAATGTTATCTACATAATATATGTCGTTAAAAAAAGACTACATTTTCCATTTGAGTAATTTGAAAATAGTCTAACCATTTCTTGAAATAGAATATTTTCCATTTGAGTAATTTGAAAATAGTCTAACCATTTCTTGAAATAAAATTACATTCTAAAAATTACCTTTCACTGCAAGAAAATAAGGAATTAGCGACGCAAAATTAATAACGGAAAACAATCTGTTGCAAATTACCGACGGTTTTTATTTTTCCGTCGGAAAAGTTGACAGGAAAAATTTCGTTTAATCAAGGATATTAAAAATATTAATTAAAAAGAATAATTGTTCACTTAATTCTTTCGCTGCTAGTACACATATAATATTCAAGTAATTATACATTAAAAAGTATCTCATATTCCCAACAGTTAAACCCTTTCTCTCATCTATATCTACTATTTTTTGCATTAAAATTTGTTATTTTGTTGTTTAAATTTCCTATTCCGCTGCTGGGTTTTATACTTTTATACGTTGGCTCCTGTAGACCATACTCACTCAAGGTCCTTTCGGGCAGTCACTGATTCACTTATCATACTTCCCTCTTTTCTTTCGTGATTATTCAGATTTTCTGTTACTATTATCCTATTTCAACCCTATTTTTATCTCGAAATAACATCATTTTATGAATAAATGTATATAAAATGACATTATTTTGGAACAAAAACATAATTAGAACAGGGAAAATATTTCATGCCCAACTAGCCTAGCTGTCCAAGTGTTGCTTCAGTTTTTTAACTTTTTATTGCATCTCGCCTTCCATCAAGGCTTCACGTTTGGGAACTCATGCTTTTTTGCTCCATTGCTCACTTACAGAATACATAAGTTACTCCTTTCGCTTGCACATTATTGTTTTCTGCGTGGTTGATGACTGTGACATTGGCTTTTGTCTATAGACACCATCAATAACTCTTCGTGCTGATGTTGGGTTTGCCAGAATTGTAAGCATTTGGGAATTTTGGAGAAGTTTTGGGGCTAACGTTTAGAAGAATTTGGGATTTCTGTCTAGAGAATCCGGGTAAAAGCATAAGGGGGCAAGGGGATTTTAGAGAATTTGGATTCACAAATAAAATAAGTGTTGAGTAAGAAAATGACGGGAGAGATCTGAAATCAAACCATAAAGGATTCAATTCAAGTAAAATAATACATAATTAGAACAATTTTAGTGGTTTTAGTTTGGATGATCTTTTTATATTTTAAAATATTTATAAATGATATATCCAGCATCTACATCTATACTATTAATAATAGGGTTAGTAATTAATGATACTTGCAATAAATTAAAAAATTAAAAAATAATATTTTTAGCAGTTCTTACTAATATATGACAAATTTTAAGTAAAGTCTTAAATTTTAAATTTAATTTATTCTATTTAAATAAATATTATATACGCTAATCATTTCTTTTATTTTTAAGTTTATTAAAATAATTATTTTTGCATCCTTATCCCTAGAATTTTACCTTTATTTGAAAATTTACATGTATTATAACTTAAATCATATTAAATAACTGATTGTGATCATGTATATACATGTCATCTAATATCTTAAAAATAGATGAGAGCTTAAACTATAAAAGGTGAAAAGATGGATATGAAGATGATGAAATGAAATACGTTTCATTAATACTTTTGGAGAGTACAGGAAGAGACATTTATACTAACATTTATTCATCCTCTTTGCTAGGTTACTACTCTAACGGAAAAAGGACACTGTACAGCTAAGGGAATAAAACAGTTAAGGGACCTATACAAAAAGGAATAAACAGAACAGAATGAAAAGGGAATAAAAAACTGGTGGCAATGCTTTGACAGTCTTGCGAGGATAGTTGTAGATGTGGCCCACGTTCCAGTCATTATAACCCATGACCCGAAGATGAGCCCAAGAGGAGTCAAATAATCTCGGTCATTTAACAAAAGGTAATTTGAGAACCGTTAAATTACAATGTGTAAAATCCTTAAAACTTAGTCGTTTTAATTCTTTTGTTATCTTACTTCACTGACATATGAGAAAAACAAATTTTGATAATTTTTAAAAACAGAAAAAAAGTAAACACAAATTTCTAAGAATGATAATAAGTTAATAAGATATTAAATTATTAAGAGATTTCGTGTATTTAACCTTTAAATTAATTAAGATAATACATAAGTTTAACTTCCGTTGTATATAAATATAGTTACACTTCATTTAAATTTGAGTTTATTTATGTTTTCTGTACATACTTAACCAGATATATTAGATAAAGAATAAACTATTGAAGATAATTAATTTTTTGAAAAAGTTGAGACAAATTATAATTGTGATAATTTGAATAAATTAACTCCATTAGTGTTAATTGTTATGTTGTAGCAAAACATGTGATGGATATTTGACTTATAAAAAATAGTAAATAATGTGTGATTAAATTTTAATGACATAAGTGCTTGGAGGTAGATAACAAATAACTTGTCATTTTAAAGTATGTAAGACTACGTCGTTTAGGTTTAGGGCATATACAACATCGTTGTTTAGGTTATCTTTTCCTTTTAGATAATAATAACAGTCAGAACTCGACAACAATGTTTTGGCGGGTCTAAACAAAATAATTTTGAGAGAAAATGTTCTTAATTTTATTTTTTGTTAAACTCTATATAAGGAGATATTTATACTAGTTAGAGTTATAATAAAATTAAAAAAATTCTAACAAAATACTAATCATCTCTAATGTTAGTCAATCTCCTACACTTAAACTATCAATCTCCTCCAAGTTGTAGCTATTTGATTCCGTTCCATAAGCTTGAAAACAAATTCCACTTATACTTTGCATCAAAAGAGAAAACCACCAAATTGCTTTTCATGTAAAGAAAAAGACCAGAAAGGTAAGTGCAGGAAGGAGAGTCCATTGCCGTGTAGCTTCTCAACTGATGAGAAATGATGAATACTGTAACTGGCTTTAGAGTTTTTTTTTTTTTTTTGAGAAATTAACTGGCTTTAGAGTTGGAATACTTAAGTGCCATCAAAAGCGTCCAGCAAAAGCAATATGCTTTGTAATAAAGAATACATCTTTTTATGCCATTGAGAAAATGGAGTTTTCGTCTTCTATAATCGTGAGATAAAATAGTAAGATCCTTGCGGATTATGAGGGGGATACAACTAAAAAGTAACGGCGGATATCTTCTGGGAATTCATATCGGAGACCGAATGACACAAATCTTACTCTGCTTTTACTTTTGCTGTAATTTTGTCTAACTCACTTTAATTGGCAAAATCTTTACTAAGGAGCATCACTAACGACTAACGGGAGTGCATCATGCTTTTCTTCCTACCGTCGCTTCCTATATGAAACACGTTTTTATCCTTTATGAGGATGCGTTAAGTGATACGCATTCTTAAACACGTTCTTTACTTTTGAACTATAAGGAGGCTAAATTTTAGTTTTGTATGTATGTATATATATACAAATTTAGAAATCCTTATTAGTACAATCAGTTAACAAAAATAAGTTAATGGAAGGTATCCATAACATCGTTCATGGAACAAACGTTAGATATAATAAAAAGAAAGAAAACAAGACAATCAAACCCTTAATTATAGAAGGAAAAGCGAAGATTTCCATATAAGATTTTATTGAGTTTTTGGTGAGTGGGAGCCCAAATGGCTAAACAATGAGTAACTACGAGAATCATCAGGATATGGGTCAGTCTGCATTCAAGATGACAATCGCCCGTATATTTGCATGTCGTTTTCAGTCGACCCACTTAGAGGCCCAGGTCGTCAGCCTAGTCCGTCTTGGAGTCAAAAATCTCATCTTTGGAAGCCGAGTACTTTTCCTTTATTATTTTTATTAAACAAAGTTAAATAAGACTCGTTTATAGTATTAAAGTAAAACAAATAAAGTCAATTGAAACACAAAATCAATCAAATATCTGAGTTAGACTGACCAGGTAAATTAGATAAGTTGATAGGAACGGGGGCAAAAAAGAAAAATTCAACCCATGTCGTTATTTCTTTCTAACCAAGTGTCAAAGTTCATCAAGTTAAAGTTAACCTAATTGAGCAGAGGCCGAGCTGAGTCAAAATCTTTGAAATCTTTTTATTGCGCTTATTAGAAGATATTTTTGAAATATTTTACGTTAATAATTAAAAATCTTCTTGATTTATAATAGTTTCTTATTTTTCTTTCATTGATCTATTTTTATTTAAATATAGGATATTATGTATAACTAAAAGTTTTTTCGTATATAATAACGCAAAATGTATACTATATAATTTATTTTATTTAAATTGATAAAAGAACTTTGATTCCCTTTATGTTAACTATTATTTTCAGAGGTTTGTCGTTATCCAGTACTATTACTCATTACTTTTTCTTATATGGAAATCTCAAAATAACGTTAATTATTTATCTAATTATACCATCATATTCCACGTCCACTAATTGATAAAATGAAATAAAGCATGTTGCCATAAACAACCACATATACCCTCACACACCATCGAAATATTTTGCCTGATACTTCGTATGTTCTGCTAGATCCTCGAGTCTTAATAGCGTAATCTTAAGGACATTAGTGAGTCTTATACAATGTTTGACACTTAGATGACATAATAAGGCAAAAACTTGGGAGTAGGCATGAAAAATGTTCAGTTTTAATATAAGCTCGAAAGTAAATAAGCTTTAGCATGCATTGATACACATTAGCGAGAATTTTCGACGAAATACAAAATTCGAATGTGAGACCAAAATATGAGCTCGAGATGGATCTTGGATCAAAGGTTTCTTAGATCATATGCATGAGGGAGATATGTGAGAGCCCTAACGACTTAGTGTGTAACCAAATGAATAGACCATGGCTAATAAACTTGGCATACGTAAGCAGACCAAATCAGTGTGCTATGAAAGACTTTGAGGTTGAATGACTCATTGTCAATGGATGGAGATTAACGAGAGATCTTGATAATGTGCTAGATAAGATCACAATAGACATACATCAGTCTAAAAGATAAAGACCATAAAGGATGATCATCTGAAGATAGTAGAGATCTTCATAGATATGGATGTATCTTTCCTAGTTAAATGTAATCTCTTATCTTGTTAGTTGTGATATAGCTAAATCCTATCAAATAGAATCTTATTTAGAGGAGGGTGTCATTCAATTAGTTAGTGTGATTTAATCTGATAAGGATAGAGGTGATCTAGTTAGTTAAGTTCAATTAAGATTCTAAATTGTAATGCCAAAGCTGCCTATAAATAGCTTATTTAAGCTTTATCTCTAGAAGAGGGATAGAGGGGAGGGGAATATATTAAGAGAGAATATTTCTTTGTATACTTTTAAAGAAGTAATAAAAGTTGGCTTTTATCGTAACTCTTGTGTGTTTATTGTTTCCTATAGTTATTTAATACTTTTTTAATATTCTTACTCAAGTGTGAGAGTTAAACACTGTAAGGGGCATGAGATGTTTGAAATTAAGTTTTTGTTGGTCAACAATCACATAAGAAGGTTGAGTCTTGCTTAAGTGGACCTAAGCGAGATTGTTGTGTAAAAGAGAAAGCACAAATTCGGTATAAGTTTAGTGTCTAGGAAATTTTTTTGTAACAATTAGTATCAGTGCCAAAAATATCGATAAGGCGGAAGGCAACAATTTGATAGAAAGTGTCAACAAAGTGGGGGCACTTATAAGGCCAATTCCCAAGGGGAGGAAGAGGTCATTTCTTACTCATCTCAGTTCAAGATTTTGGAGGCACAGATCCAATAGTTGCAACATCAAATAATAGACTTGATGAAGGCATAAAAGGATTCTAAATTAGAGATCACAATCCTAAGGCATGTTACTGCAATGCAACATGTTAGGCATGTTGAAAAATACTTTGTTGAAGGTATAAGAGCCCCAAATTTTCGATGGTAAACGGAGTTCCAATGAGGTTAAAAATTTCTTATGAAACATAGAGCAATACTTTGCAACGATAAAGGTATCTAATTCAGAGAAGGTGTCGATCACAGTTATGTATATATTGGAGGACGTAAAGCTTTGGTGAAGAACGAGAACCTTTAATTATTAGACCCCGTTTCCGGAGTCCAACATTCGGAGTTACACATGCGAGCAAACTCCTTCTTCTATTTTAGAACAGATTTTTGGGAAACTTCCAATTGGAATTTCAGTTTGACTTTTTCATAACATTTGTTCCCCATTGTCTTAAGTTTCTAATGACACCAAAAACATTCAATTTGGTTTAGAAATATGAAAGTTATAACCCACCATATTCAAATGAAAGTTCATAAAAGTTCAAGAATCAAACAAATGCTAAAATTGAATTTAAACCTAACTTACCCATAGCCCATCTAGGCTAGAAAAACCAAAACCCTAGCTTAGAAATCCAAAATCAATTTGGTTTCATCTTCCTCTTCTTTCTTCCTTCATTCCCAACACAAACCCTAGCCTCTATTTAATCCCTTTTTGAACCTAGCAAGAAGAAAGATGAAAACTTACCTCTAACAAGTTGATTTCCTCTTCTTTTTCTTCTTCTTTCTTCTTCCTTCCAAGTTTCCTACGATCTTCCTTCTTCTCTTCTCCTTTTCACGTTTTTTCTTCTTTCTCTTTGGTTCTCACGACACTTCTCTCTTCTTCTTCTAATTCAAGACCATTTGAATGGTATTTTCCCTAATTTACCCTTCATTTACCTTGTCCTTCTCATTTTGCCCCTCTTTTGTCTTTTATGGATCTACTCTTTCAATCCACTTAACTCCTTAAGCTAATTTAATTCTAACACTTCATTCTAATTTCTAATTTCTATTCATACTTGCTAATTTAATGACTCAACTCTAAAAATAATAAAACAAATAAATCAATAATAAATATAAAAAATTCAGGGTCTAACATTAATGACATTAGTGTGGGTAGATCTTCCATTGACACTTAAAGGAAGATGAAAAAGTAGCAAATGGACCAATTCCTTCCCAACAACAATTCATAGCTTACGAGGGAAGCTTTAAAGCATTTTAAGCAAGACTGCTTAGTGCAGAAGTATGTGAAAAAATTTACGTTTTTGATATTTGAAATGTAGAACATGTTTGAGGAAGACAAGTTGTTTAACTTCATAAGTGACTTACAAGGTTGGACACAAATGGAGCTTTAGAGGCAGAATATGAAAGGCCTCCTAAACGTAATAGTGGTTGCAGATGCCTTGGTGGATCTCCAAATGCTACCATTAATTGAAACTAGTAACAAGGGCAAGAAGAATAGTGGGACATAGTATGGTTCATAGAAAGGCAAGGAGAAGGTATATGAATCTTCTCAATACAAGTCCAAGAAATAAAAAAATGAGATACTACTTGCTTCATTTGTAAAAGGTTACAATTTGCTTGTGAATGCCCAAAATGAAAGGTAGATGAGGAGCAAATAAATTCCATGTTCCCAAAGGATCAAGGAGAAAGAGAGGATGACTTGACAGAAAAAGTCTAGCTTAATAATTATGTTTTGTTGGATGTAATGGGCTTTATAAAGGAGCGTTTGAACAAAAGCAAAGACAAACCTGACAGAGAGGGAAAATGGTACATTAGAGATGTGACAATAACTAAGGAGTCTTCGAGGGAACCATATTCAAAGGAGTACTGGTTGACCTTTCACGTGAGAAGTCAATATTTAATACCGCAAGTGCATGGTGTGGCTGTAGTTAGTATCAACAAATACGGGTCAATCACACGAGGACGGTGAGTATTAGGAATTATTGTTATCCTATTATCTAGCCTACGAAGTGATTCTGGGTTTTGAATCAAAGAAACAAAAATTTAAAAATAAAATAAAAAGCAACGCGATTAAAGTAGAAAGTTGGAGAATCACTAAATTAATTAACAATATCAATTAATTAGCATTTAGGCCTCCAATGCTCCTAAAACTTTAACCGATTAATCTTTTGTCATACAATTATGTTGTTGATTGATTGGACTATGGAGATTCCTAAGGTGTGCTAGTAGTTAACCTTGAGTCAACTAACAACTAATCCTAAGGTTTCTAACCGAATTACTCAAGTTAAATTTTATAGGATCACGCTACCATTTTATGAATCCCTCTATTAGGTTTGACCCTAATCTGTAAGATTTATGTTATCCTATATCTATGATGTTAATAAACTCTTTCCAATTATTGTAGATCTATTCAAACCTAGGATTTCTCAATCGCTAAGTATGAAATCAGATTAAAGTCTAATAAATCAAATTAATGGACAATAATAAAACAAATAATTGGATCGCTATATTCAAACAACGCAATTGCATTCACAAAAAAAAAACATGATTTAACATTTAGCCTAAATATTAATAGAAAATTTAGCTATACATTGACGAAAACAAAATCATATTCATATATACAGAAAACAAATAGAAAACAATGGAATCATAATTTTAAATCTCCCTAATTATTCTCTATGGAATATTCTGATAATATAGATGTCCAATCTTGCGTTCTGATGGATTTGTAGATAAAAACTTTGCGTCTCCCACTCCTTAAGCTCCAAATTGCCTTTGGTATTGCCTCTGTACTCTTTAGAACGATGCCAGCTACCTCCTTTCCTAATTGCCTTCGAAATGTTGCTTTTATATGAGATTCTAGGTTTTCAATCGATGCACGATTTGCTGCGCAACCGTGCATAATTGGAATTTGCTGGATATCACAAAAGTGCACGGCCACGGGAAAGTGCATAGTCACGATGCACGATCGTGGAATTCTTCAGAATTGTCAATTCTTCGTTTTACCCCGTATTATCATCCAAATTCCTCTCCTTTAAATCCATAGAGGCAATTATCACTTGTAAATAAACTTGAAGCATATTAAGTACCAAATATACAATAAAAGTATAAAATATCAAGCAAAATACATCAAATATGAGGGTAAAAGTATAGTCAATTATGCATGTATCAAGTACCCATTAATTATTTCAATGAGGGCATCAAATTCTTCTGATGGAGGTTACTTGTTAGACCCATAAGTCTTAATGGCGGAATCATGTAGGCATTAGTAAGTATTGAATAATATTTGGCATTTGGGACGATGGAACAAGGCAAAGACTTACAAGTAGGCAAGAAAAATGGGCATTGTCAATAGAAGTTCGAGAATAAGAGAGTGTTGACCTGTATTAGTGCATATTGGCAAAAATCTTCGACGAGATGCAAGATTTGAATGTGAGACCAAAAGATGAGCTTAAGATGGACCTTGAGTTGAACATTAGTTAGATCACATGCATGAGGGAGATATGTGAGAGCTTTAAGGACTTAATGTATGCTCAAATGAACGAACCACAGCTAATGGAATTGACATGTGTAAGCATTAGACTAGACCAGTGTGCTATAAAAGGCTTTAGGCTTGAATGACTCATCATCAATAGATAGAGATCAAGGAGAGATCTTGGATGATGTGGTGGATAAGATCACAGTAGATATATATCAACTTTAAAAGATAAATACCATGTGGGATAATCATTTGTCTTCATAGATATGGATGTATCTTTCCTAATTAAATGCAATCTCTTATCTTGTTAATTATGATGTAGCTAAATCTTATAAGATAAAGTCTTATTTGGATGGAGGTGCCATCCAACTAGTTAGTGTGATGCGATCTAATAAAGATAAAAGTGATTTAGTTAGTTCAGTTCAATTAAGATTTTGATCTCCACTTAACATTTGACATATGTTTCCATTTATTAGTAGCCAAATGTCCTCTAATGTCTTTATCTCAGTGTGCCACATCAACTTAAATGGTTCATCTATCTGGTCTCATTTAACTTATTGGTTTATAATACAGATCACTTTAGTTTAGCCAATTTATATTCATTCCCTGAGGTTTTTCTTGTCAAATCTAAATATGTCATTCATTAGTGCAATTTTCAAATTTAACTATTAGTTTTTCCCATGCTTATCTTGGTTTTCTTAGTTTTCTTATGTTGTGCCAATCATAAATTCTATTGAACTTATTTTTATACCAATTAATGTTTTTAATGATGAATTGAATTATGATTTATGGATTCAAGAAATGTGTAGTTTCTTAAAAGGAAGAATTTTATGGATTATTATAAATAATGAGATTTTAGAACCCGTGAAAAAGGATAATAAAGTCAAAGAGTTCATCGATTGATTAGAGAAAAAAGGCCATAAGAACTATTTGTTCTTGACTTAGTTCCTTAACACTTGTGTTAATGTTATCAAATTGGATTTTCTCTACTTTGAAGCTATAAAAGAGGTATGGATTTTTTTTAGAATATCAATATTTGATCTTTAATGATATTTATAAATTTCAATTATATTATCAACTTCATCATAAGTAATTTTACAAATCTAAACTACAAGTTTCATACGATCAATTAGTTAATTATGATCTAACATGGTCTAATACTAAATTTGCTAAAGGCTATACTGATCTTTGTGAACGAAAATGTGTACTACATCTACTTATGACCTTTAGAGATGAGTTTGATTTCATTTGAAATTTCTTACTTCATTCTTCCCCAACTTAAACTTAATACTATAATCAACAAATTAATTTCTAAAAAAACTCACCTAATTACTATTCCAATTGAATAAACATCATCTTCTACTAATGTAGTTCTTGTTATATATGTATCCTCTAAAGTTGTTCATGATGATAATACATTATCTATTTCTACTATGAATTCATCTCTATCATTTATAAATAATTTTAGTAATAGCTGCAAAAATTATGGTCATGTTATTACTAATTATTGATGATTATAACATAAGAAAACTTATAGGTAACATAGCAAATCTTATTCTTCTGATATCTTTGCTATTGCTACTATTTCCAAGGAGTCTTCTAACATCACTTATCTTAAGTTTTTTTAATGAAAGACATCAATGATCTTCTCTAATAATTGTAATAAGATCGTAGTAAATCTACCTCACAACCTCTATTTATCACATCAAGTAACTCTTCCTACTAGTTTTTTTTTTTTATTCTCCTTATTGTAATCATAGGACTTTTGATTCTTCAACCTTCACATTTAAAAGATAACCCATTATTGCATCTATTGTTCATATTGCAAATAATTCAATTATATATGATCAAAATAAAATAAAAATTCAGATATAAAATTTATTAGTTTTATGATTTTTTATGTCCCCCAAGTTACCTTAAGTCTTTTATCTATTAGACAATTATGTAAAATTAATGTTAACATATGATGTAAATAAAATATAAGTGAAAGCATTCTGACAAGTACACTAATCATAATAAATAATAAAGTGGATTCCTTAAAAGAGAATTACATATGGATTCCATAAGGACAAGTAAACCACTAACTTAGACTTTTACACTTTATCTATATGGTCGAATAAAAGAGTGAACTAAGCTAAAGTAAATTAATATCAGAAAAAGTAAAGAACATAGTATTTTGATTAAATAATTAAATCCTTAATTAGTGAATTCAATTAATTATAAAAGATGATGAACCACCTTCTAGACCTAAACTGTGATAGTCACATTCACTTAAATTATTGTGAAAATAAGATTGATATGAAATCTATCTAATTTTTTTAGCTCACGCAAGAAATATAAAAAATAAATAGTATGATATCTACCAATTCATATTTTCTCCAAAAAGAATAGCTAATTGTCAAATTAATTACTAAAATTCATATTTTAACGTAAGATCATTATAAGAAAATAATAACAAGATTAAAATTCAAGTTAAGCACATAACTATATCATCAAGGATTTGTCCAATACCAATTAACAAGATATTTAAATACTCATATGATATTTCAAATAAAAAATAATAAACTCAATCTAAAACATTCCATTACCAAGATTAAATAAGATTATTCAAGATATGGTTGAAACAAATAAGGTTCAAGAACTAGAAATCAATCAAATAAATAAGAAAATAACTAAAGTTCATCAAAATAAGATTTTATTATGAATAGGAAGCTGAAAATATGAAAATAGTTCCTATTTTTGTCCAAAAACAGTTGAAAATTGGCAAGGGGATGTATGGGTTACATGCATTAGCGAGTCATTATGCAACATTGATCCTTTTTTTTAGAAAGTATAAGCATATTTTGATATTGGAATCCGATAAAATTTTGATCAAATGAATGATATTTTTGATAGCTTTCTAATAGTATGTGCATGTCAAAATTAGAGCACAATAGGTATTATTTCTATATTTGGAAATATGATATGTTGCAACCCTTATTAGATGTCTCTTCTAATTTAACACTTTTGTCTTCTACTCTTATAATGTGGCATCCTTTCCCAACCAACTTAATATTCTATTTAGAGATATACTAGCTAATATAGGCTCCCTCGTGCATTCCTTTTCTTTATGCTTATAAGGGGCAAATTTTCTCTTTTCTTTTTGAAACTTCCATGCAACTAAGTTTTACGATATATATAAAATGATGGAGGAATAATTATAAAATGAATAAATATGAGATATGAATTATACTTAAAATAATATATATAAACAAATTAAAGTGATTGGTGTACATTTTTTATGTTATAGTTGTTTCATATATGATTAACAGATGAAGGAGAACATTAGGATCGAGTGTAAAGTTAGTTGCTTGTTTAAGCTTACCTTTCTTTGTCTTTCTTTGAACAACATTGTTACTTATGTTACTTCTCACATTTGTCATACTTATTTGGGTCATACTTCAAATTCCCAATTGGAATCTTTAAATTCTGAAGGTTGTTTGGGTCATGTCACAATAAAAATTGTTGATTATGTTTTATGTAAGCTTTCAAAACATCACATTTTATTTTTCTAATAGCATTTATACTTCTTTGACTTCTTTTGACTTTAACTCATATTATATTTGAGAAAATTTTCCTTATATTTCTACAGACAGTTGACATTATTATGTTATTTTTGTTGGCAATTATTTTAGATTTATGTAGTTTTATCCGATGATTAAAAAATCAAATCAGTCTGGCTGGTTCAACCTTAAAGACTTTGAATTTACCAACCTTTTGGTTTGATCTTTAACTTTTCGGTTCGATTGACTTTAATAATCCTTGTTGTTAAAAATGATCAATTTATTAATTAATATGCTTGTCTTCGTAAACTAATTAGGCTTTATACTAATTAATTTTTATTTAGTAGTCTCCTTTTTTCAATTAAACTTCATATTCTTCAATTTTATTTAATATTTAACCAATTTCGTGACAGTTTAATATCAGTTGAATCTTTTAAATCTTATACCTCTTGTCTTACTGGTTTAACTTTTAGTCCGGTTTTTAAAATATTGGTTTTATCTCATATGAAGCAAGTTTGAGTTGCCTTCCATATATTTATGATTCGCAAATATGGTTGCTACTCATTTTTTAAAAATCAAAATAACTCTCGTCTAATTCTTATCCCAAAATGGAACAATTGTTCAAAGATTTTGTTTTGGATGGTTACTAAAAAAGGAGTATGTACAAAGAAAATACAAACACATCTATCACACTCCTTCTCCGGTCATTTTGTCATGGAACTTTTTAAGGAGAAGTTACTTTTATTATTGGATATAAAATCTATCACACTCCTTCTCCGGTCATTAGTAATATTATTCCCCACAAGTATTTGCATAACTATGCTTTAAAATATCATATACTTAAAGTGTAGCGCTCCAAATTAGGAGTTAGAATATTAAAGAAATTTAGTACGTTTTATACTTGCTGTTTGAATATTTGCTAAATTGTGCATAAGCATTTTGGCATGCATTCATGTCATTTTCCGGGCAAATTGGTTTAATGAGATTTTTGATTTATTCGGACTGTATTAATATAATTTTGGCAATTTTCGTATATTTTGAATATTTTTAGAAATTGTTGGTGAATTATTTTTGATGTGAAAATTTAAGTGGAGAGTCATTTTATTATTTCTTAATTTTTGGTAAATTAAGGAATTTTCGGAAATATTTTAGGTATTTGTTTGTTTTAAGAATAATAATAATGTATTTGTTTGTGTAAGAAAGAATAACTAAATAATA
>JAOQMQ010000196.1:35678041-35691495 GCA_027563845.1 Erythroxylum subrotundum
GTTAATGTGAGATTGAGTTTCTGAGAAATGATAGTAGTGTGAGAAAGTGAAAAACCTGGAAAGGAAATCGGGGAAGATGAGTTTTAGTAACTAGACGTCGCAGCCAGCCTTGGCTCGTCGTGACTAATTTCTTTTTGTTCGCCGCGACGTGCATCGCACCTTTGAGCTTGTCATGACTCATTCTTTTTTTGTACGTCGAGACGTATGAGACACCCTTGAGCTCGTCGCGGCGAACGTTGCAAGAAATCCTGAGAAAAACTGATTTTTGGGCTGTAAGTCGCGACTTCATCTTTTCTCCACGTCGCGGCGAGCACCCCTCCTTCGACAGCTCGAACATACATTCATATTTTGACCATAACTTTCTCTATACTTATCCAAATTGGGTGATTTTTGATTCGTTGTAAACTAGAGACATAGGGATAAAACTTTTATGAAGAAATGGAGTTTTAATTCTATCTCTAAGAGTTTCAATATTTGGATGGAAGTTGAGGTAAGAATTCTGCTGGGACTTATGAACCGTATAGAATATTTTGAGTATATCTCTTCGTATACTGATCCAAATTAGATGGTTTTGGTTTCTTTAGAAAGATAAGAAATATGAGAACAACTTTACAGAAGGAAGTTTTGTCTAACTTGGTCAATTACCTTATCAGATTTAGCATAGAAAGTTGACCTATATGTGTATTAGAGGAAAAATCAGAAGTGGTCAATGAAGTTATGCAATTGTGTGACATTGTTTGGTTCAATCCAATTGTAAATATACATGGTATTAATGAGGGCTTTGATTTCTGATAAGGATTGCATTATTGTACCCCGGAATTGTCATTGAACATGCATTATGCATACATTCTCTATATTGATGTGCATAAAAGAACCACTTGTGTATTTATGCAAAAGTGTGATATTTGTGAATGTGTTTTGTATATTTTGGAGGAGCATATCGGACGCCAGTCGGACATTGCCGGACCATCCAGGCAATAGCTTGTTGGAGCGTATTGTGAGTCAACCTAGATGAATTCCTAGTATTGATTTGATTTATTTTTTAAGCTTCAATATTATCAAACTGTTTGCGATTTGTCTATGAATTCCAGACTTTAATTGTCTGAGGAGATCAATATTTGGGAATGTATTGGAAGCGCTTTGATTGTGGCTTTGAATGCTATGAAATTCTGAATGTTATGTGAATTCTCAACGTAAGTTGAATGCCGGATTTAGGTCCGATGATTATGAGTTTTGTTTGAGCATTCTATGTGATTGCCATATATGCCAAATTCAGATTTGATGCATTTCATAAAATGCATGCTCAGATAAAGGCGTTGTGACTTGAATTGCCAGAATGAAGCGCTTCCACGTAGAGCTTTGCTTCGTGTTATATGTGTGTGCACGTAGAGCTATGTTCCGTGATTCTGTTCGGACTGAGCCCCATGGGCCAATATTTGTATAAGTATGTGATAGGTATTCAGTCACAACAATAAGAACGAATGTGAGTCCCATGTGTATATGTATTTGTTTATACATGATCTGTTTGGCAATGATTAATTGTTATACCATATTGTGTGAGTTTTTGGATAATAAAGGTATGTTAGAATGAATATTTGTGTACTATGTGATATGCGTTGTGATCTGGTGAATTCATTAATAATGGTTCACTAATTGAGTTTGCAAAACTCATCAAAAATTACAATGTGGCTTTTCAGGTACGAGACAGGAGACCTAGTTCCTTAGTCAGGACTTAAGGAATCTTTTGGATAGAGTTATGGCTCAGAGGTCTGTCAGCTGACACTAGAAGTGCTCTAGCTTTATTTTTGTATTTTTGTTAGTTTTTGTATAAGCTTTTGTAAATATTCGTTTGGTGGAACCAGTGTAAGCTTATGAATGAGTGGAATGATGGTTTTTAAAAATTAGTGAATTTCGAGTATGTTAGATGATGCCATGTGTAGGTTGGATTGCCATGTGTATGTTGGATATGTTTTGCTCCAACATACCATTATCATAAGGTATGTACTTGAATGTCCTTCGGGTATCTGGGTATTTGCCTTATGGTAGTGGAATGTTGCATCATTTTTCTCAACATTCTTCTATTGTTCAAAAAGTTTATTCTAATATTGATTAGGTTGGTGATCATAACTATCGACACTTTATCACCAATTTCCACTTTTTTGTTTCTTAGAGATTTGTTAATCTCTTAAAAAAGTAAGAAGCAAATAATCAAATCTTGCTCTAGTACTAAAGTTAAATATTAAGCCATGAATGATACTATCTTTAAAGTTATTTGGTTATGTTAGTTACTCTAAGATATAGGCATTATACACTTATCAGTTACAATCTTCCATTGTAATAATTGTGGTACTATAAAAATTACTCATAATAATGTTCTATATCATTAAACTAAACATATTGAGAATAATTATCACTTTATAAGATATCATATTATTTAAGGTATAATATGACTTATCTTTGTTTCTTTTGAAGATCAGCTTGCTAATATTTTCACTAAAACTCGCTTATTAAGTTAATTTCCTAATTCCATCTCTAAATTTCAATTTGCTAATTTTCATCGATTTTAAGTTTAGAGGAATATATTGAAGATATTTTACAATAATAGTAATAAATCTTCTTAATTTATAACAACCCATTACATTTTTCTCATTGATCTACCTTTTTTGATTGAGTATAAGACATCATATGTAAACTAGAGTTCATTTTTATACATTAAGCACACAATCATAATACATATTATCTGTTTTTTAAAATGTGTCAAAATATATTGAAAAAGCTCTTAAATTTTCTTTATCTATGATTGTAGAAAACATTACTAGAAAAGTTAAATATAAAGGTACAATAAAAAGGATGAACTCACATCATTGACAAACAATTAAGTTGCATCATAAAATTCAATTATATTATCTCACATCATTAAATTTAATTGTATTATCTCACATATATTGGAAACAACTTCTCTACTATATAGAAGTAAGGTTGTATATTATCAAACCTCCCAAAATTTCGTGTCTCAGCGGAATTTAACTGGGTGTTAATAATTGATGATTGATATACTATATATCTCTTGTATACTTATTATGAATAAGTGTTTAAAGTTATAAAAAAGGTTAAGTGGTTTGTAGTTGATACATATTAGTATTAAGTAATATTGTAAATAATAAAAATATATTTTTTGAAAATATATTTTTATTTAAAACTGATAATTACTAAAAATTGCTAATTATTGACTACTTAGTTGAAATTAAATTCTTAAATTATATTTAAAAAGGACTATTAAAGTTATATCATAATTGAAGAAATATAATTAGATTATATTTCTTCAACTGGACTTATATCAAAACTCAAATACAGACACTCTTTAATAGTCTTTATAATATCCCACGCACTATTTAGCCCTCTTCCATTCAAAGTAGAAATCCTCCGATGATATCCCTGATTTGATTTTTGAAGGTTCTTCAACTCAGACTGGTAGTTTAGACTATAAGTGTTAGTTGGCAGGTGCAAACACAAACCGAGATATATATAGATGTAAGGTGCCCATTTTCAATGTCACTGAAGCCGTAACACTTGTCACATACATAAACCAACCAGTAAGTGAAAAATAGAGTGAAAAAGGAAATGTGAGATTATGAGCGTGGGAGCAGATATAGTGATGGCAGTAGCGGGGCTGTGGGCAGTTTACTTGAGGCCATTGATTGTGAGATTCGCCGGGGAGATGATGGAAGTGATCAGTTACGCCGTTTATCTGGCGATGCGAGGGAGGCCTTCTTCATATTTTCCTCGTTCTAGTTCTTTTCTGTACTAACAGCACTACACATGAATTATCAGTTACGCATGTTCAGCGTCAAACATGAAGACCCCTGCTTCTTTACTGCTATCTCCGTTATGTTTTTGGTTATTGTTTTATCAAATAATGAAGAAAGAAAACCTATATTTAGTTTCCATGGTTTTTCTCATCAATAGAGAGAAGGTTGCCAAAGGAAATGCCAAATGATCTCTTAATTACTTTCTGTTATTTATCTTTAAAACGTGATTGATCATGTTGTAAAGCTCAGTTTGATAGCATATAGTTATTAATATTTTTAATTAACCAGTTTGATTGTACAATACAATTATATCTATATATTAACTGACCTGTTAATATATCTATGATTTTAGTTTGAACACAATCTTGTGAAAGTTCCAACTGAAATAATGAATTGTAATTTTTGATGTAACTTGTGCAGCTGTGATTTTCTTCTTTATTAGAGGAAAATATGCGAGTCTGCATCCACTTGACCATTAGGTAATCCACCGGTTCTTCCAACAAAGGTGAGTAACATTTATTCTGCTCACGTGCAGGGTGATTAGATAGTACATTTAGTTAGTTAATTAATTTGATAACTAATGAATCATTATAAATTTCTAATAAAAATTTAAAACGAACTACTAGACAATTCACACTATAACACTGTTTTCCTCAAATAAATTAAAAATAATTCAAATGAAAGTTTTATTTGATTGTCTATTTATTGAAATATAAAGTGGAAGTTTGTCCCACATCGGAGAAAGAGAGGAAAGAAGATTAATATATAAGTCTAATGAACTACTCCACCTATTATCAATTGGTTTTAGGATAGAACCTCACTTGGACTTGTATGTGGTTTAACTTTCCTTCTCGTGTGGGCCTATAAGCCCATTGTAAATTCTAACATAGTATCTGAGAAGGTTGCTCTTATGTTAGTAGTTAACTACTCGAAATGATAGATCATGTTACGTGTTAGACCCACACATGAGGGAGTGTGTTGAAATATAAAGTGGGAGTTTGTCCCACATCGGAGAAAGAGAGGAAAGAAGATTAATATATAAGTCTAATGAGCTACTCCACCTATTACCAATTGGTTTTAGGATGAAACCTCACTTGGGCTTGTATATGGTTTAACTTTCCTTCTCGTGTGGGCCTATAGGCTCATTGTAAATTCTAACACTATTAAAAAACAAAAATAAAATAAATAATAGGGTGTTTCTTTTTCATAATTCCTTTTGTCATCAATAAATTAAGTTATAATTTCTTTTTATAAATAATAATATATTTTACTTTTTATCAATAAATATCTTATAGAATTAACTCAGTTATAACTTTGTAAAAAAATTAATAAACGACAATTATATTAAATCAATCAAATTGATTATTAAAAAAATTGAAAACATTTTAAAGAAAATAGGTAAAAAATACTCTTTACTAAGTAAAATTTATTATTTTAATGCGAAGTTTTAGAAAACAATTACCAAACACGATTTCTTTATTTTATATCTCTCTCTTTTTGTTAAGTTAAAACGAAAGGATCTTTTTAAACTCCGTATGTAAAATGACTTCATGGGCAACAAGATCAAAATCGTAAGGATTTCAATTTTCTCTTAAATTTTATGTTCATTTGTATGATAATGGAGAATTAAATCAACTGAATTCAAGAGAAAGAAAGAAAATTGATGCCCCTGAAATTGCAACTCTTTACACACTTTGAATGGAAATCCTCCTGATTATTATAAAGAATAAAAGAGACGCTTATTACAAAGAACAAATGAGATGCTTACAGCTTAACAACGAAAGAATGACAAATCAAGATAATGGACAAGGGACCAATCAACTACACAATTTAATTATTAACAAAAAGAAATGTCATAAAAAATGAACATGAAGTTGGCGTTTCAGTCTTGTGTCAGATATTCAAGCATCGATTGATGTTGGAGGATTACAGCAACTAGGCCAGGATAGGAATCTTTCGGCGATTAAGCCTAAGCAGACGCTTCTCATTCTCAATCTCAATCAAACTTTCGATGACAATATCAGAAGCACTTGTCGCAACCTCCGACCAGTTTCTGTAAATATATGAATTGCAAAAAATAGTCAAAAAAAGGACCAAACAGGAACATTTTAAGAAATGCATCATTTAATTGAAGTAAATTTAGAAATTAGTATAATTAAGAATTATTGAAATCTTGTTGACACTATTGTAGTAACTAAAAGTGTGAACTACTTGCTTGAATCATTAGATAATTAACAATGGAGGCACATACACACTCACACACATGATTACAACAACAATTGAAACACTTATCAAAAGTCATCATTTTTGTATGCATATTATTATATATAGTCCAGATTGCAGGAACCTATGATAATGGTAGATATGTTATCAACCAAAACTTGGTATCACTACTCTTGCAATTTGTTAACTCGAGATACGTATCTGCACGACAGTGATGTGAACTTTTATATAGACATCTTTTGTTGAGGTTAAACACAATGGATAATATGTTATGTTTTCAATCGATTAATAATTCGTAGCAAAAAGTGAATGCATGAGAGTTCGCTTAGATTGATAAGAACAAAAAATGGTATAGATTTGTAAAATTGCGTCTGGACTACAAGCAAAATATACACATTAATGATTCGATCGACATAAACAAGGAAATTAAAGAAGAAATAATCTTACCCTTTTAAGGAGTCAAACGTGAGCCCAACAATATACTTAGCTTCTTCGAGAGCGCAGCTAAACCTCCTGATGTCCTCTGCGGGACATTGTCCATTGTCCACCACACGAAGCTGTGAAGGTTTGATGTCACAGAAGATAGGAATCACCTTCTTCCTGGACTCCATAATTAAAGCCAGTTCATGAAGGCAAAAATACGACTCACAATAACGAGGAGAAAACACAGCTATTCCAACCTTGCACTTTCTGATAGCATCATTGATGTTGTCAAATAGTTTATCCCCAGGTTTCATGTTCTTGTTGTCTAAGAAAGGACGTAGGCTTAGCCTGGAAAGATTATCATAAAGCAGAGTAGCAATCGTGCGCTTTGTGTCAATCCCTCTATGGTTAATGAACACATCACAAGGCTTCCTAACGCGATCTGCCATCTGGATTTGATGGTATTGGCGAAGAAATTGGCGCTGGAAGATGGTTAAAGAACGATGCATGGCTTCTATTTTTAAAGAAAAAACCCAATAATTTATGGTCTCCCTTTTCAATAAATGCTTGTAAATCGCTGTTTATGGCTTGAATTATTGAAGAAGTACAAGATCTAGGCTTGGATAGCTTGGAAATATATAGGAATTTAGAGGGGTTCAACTTCTACTTACCAATTTTGTTTAATATTGCACCCTTTTACTTGTTGAGTTGAATTTGAAGGAAGAATATTGTACTAGAAATTTAAAAAGTTGAATCCTGGAAAAGACCACTCGTTCTTGATTTGACAGAACCAGTGAGAACACACAAACCTTGACTCGCTCTAAGTAGCAAAAGGACGATTTCTTTCTTCCCACCCCTTCAAAAACGCCAATTTTCCTCGTGGGGTTAACTACTTGAAAGATCGTACTTGAACTTCTTTCATTTAGACGACATATAAACTTTTCTATATGTTTACTTTGAAATAATATTAATACGTTGATTGAAGCAGTATGTATAAATACGCTTCTAAAGAATGGTTCATCCTTTTTTTTTTTTTTTAAAGAATGGTTCATCCTTTATTATTCATTCAAAGTAAAAGCGTGAGAATGACTACTGTATCTGCTCAACTTTTCATATTTCTCTATATTTTAAGGACTTATAGCACTTATTAGTCATGATTGTGCTTGTCAGTCTCAACACATTGCACTTACAAACATCCTTCCTTGATTTCTTTGACCTGGTATTCTTTCTTGCATAGTATCAAAACAAAACCAACTTACGAATTGTATATATTCCTGAATTTTTGAAATTGAAATGTTAGGTAATTAAGTTGTGTTAGTTTATGCTCCATAATCAATCAATTGGTTGTACTTTAGTAACATAATTATTTAAAGATATTTTTTTATACATATTTAGATATATATAAATACAAATTTTCTTTTTTTTTTTCTATAGGCGAAATGCTTCAAAAAATAGTGGTTGGGAAATTTATAGTAGCAAAAGCTATTGGAATTTTTGTTTTATACATTGAAAGAATATGTTTTGTTATTATAGAAAGGTGAAAAGAATAATTGAAAAAAAGGAATTCAATTAGTTATATATTCATCAAAGTTTGCTTTATTTAATGACTAGAATTAAATGAGAATATATAGCTCGGAGGCATAAAAAAAATTCGTTTATTCATTTCAAGCTTTCACGGGGCTCATTCTAAACTTACTCAAACTAGTATTCAACAAATATAAGAGCCTTGGTTTTAGCTCATAAGATAGAGATAGGCAAAAAAGAAATTTTCGCCATTTATGGGTGCCTCGGATAATGCAAGAATTAGAACAAATATGGTATCCGACAGTTATAGTTATAGTAAATTAATAAGCAATCTGTAAAGTTTATAAGATAAATATATATTGCAAATGAAGTTATGCTTAGATCATGATTATGAGATTCATATTATATTTATGTATTGTTTCTAATTTGTTCATAGTCATTGTTTTATTAAGACTAGATATTAATAGAGCGTAAAAAGACTAGCACAACTTTTTTTTATGAAAGAAGTAGTCGATCCCATAGATTAAAGTATAGAGATAAATAAATGAGTGGTGTTTGCTAGAGAATAAGTTCACTAAACTGACCCTATATAATAATTATATTTGCAACATTATTTATAAGTTTATGAAAATTCTCATTGTGATGATTGTATAAATGATTATTTGATTTGAAATCTACAAAGTATCTCATACGGGGATTGCTATGTTTTAATACTAATGACTTATTTTAATCATGGGTAGCTTAGTTGGTAATCATTAGATATAACATGAACTATATGGAGATATTTAAATGATTAATATATGATTCATCATCCTAAAGTGGTTAGGGAGAATTTTCCATTGTTCTCGATTTTTTTTAAATGAAAAAGAATTTTAAATATAGTGAAAACTAAATTTAAGTTACAACGAGTTCATGAATTTAAGCGTACCATTAAATTGCAATATGACCAAAACAAAAACTCACTAAGTAAGGTAATAGAACCGTCTACAAGATAAACAACAACAAGAAACAATTATAGGCACCACCGATGTTTCATCTTTATGGAAAAGCTCATTCACCATTTCTAGTTTATGAGGGTCCTTTAACCCCCTAACGTTCCACTATTTGGGAAAAGCCCCTTGGTATTTAGGATTTGGCTTTCTCTTCCTTGCAGATTTTCTTTTTGTCGGTTTGGATTGCACGCAAAAATATTCAGGTATGTCAGGGAAATTAGCTACCGCTAATGGAGTATTACAGTCCTCTGCTTGTTCTTGAGAGATGACCCCTGTTCCTTAATTCTCAGTTTGTCCAATAGTTATTAATGGAGTCAACATGTTGGCCCAATTCATCTGACAATGCTCCAAATACTGGGAGGCAAAATCATTCACTCTATTGTCTAGACTCTCCACATTGTTTGCACTTGAGTTATGAAAAGTTGGCTATTTCTGGGAAATATTTGTAACAACTTGTTCAAACCTCAATCCAACTAATTGATTACCATTGTCTACAACCAGAGTCATTTGTGCAGCTGGAACACCATTAACTGCATCCACAGCACCATTAAGCACGCCCATCGCAACAACACTAGTATTTTCATCTGCTGCAAGAAGGTTATCTTTAACAGCCTCAACATGGGCTATATCAAAGACTACACTAGTAACAACAACCATTGCACATTCAATAGCGTCGACTACACTATTAACAACTTCTATAGAACTACTAATGTTATTATTTGCCTCTGCTAAGGGTGATTCATAGACAACTCCAATGTCTTCATTTACTACACCATTCTTATCATCAACTACACCAAAATCCAGTAACTCATTATGCCATCCAGTTTGAAACATCTTACTTGTAGGCTTCTAGACTTTGCTATCATTCGTCGGTTTCCAAGGATAGGAGATGAGTATGACAGTTTTCTACAGTTCATTGATAAGTCAAATTATGTATATATGATTTTGGGATGAACTGGAACTAATTTGACTTATCTCTATGTGAATGTTGAGATTTATTTGGTTAATTCTCACACATTTCAACTTTATTGCTTAATAGGTCTAAATGGATAGATTTTGGGGCAAGAGGCATAACTTTTGTTGTGGATGTTGGATTAAGGTCATTCAAGTACGCTTTCAAAGAGGACTCCAAGTTCTATAACTTCTGTGAGACTCCAAGGAGAGATTTTGTCTTCTAAAGGGTCAAAGTTGCACATTTCTGAGATACTCAGTGTGTGTCCGCCCAGCGAACATGATGTCCTTTCAAACGGACATGAGTAGAGCTGGAAAGCTGGAAAACCCGAGAATGTCTGCCTAACGGACATTTATTGGCCAAATTTGCTCTGGAAGACAGAAAATGTCCGCCCAACGGAGTTAACATCTGCCTAACAGACTTTGATGACACTGTTACGATCCATTTGGCAAAAACTAGGTTTCTTTGAGCCCAAGGCACTATAAATACTCATTTTTAAGACCAAAAGAGGGGGTTATGCACTAAAAACGAGGCGCACAAAAGGAGGCACCCAAAAGAGCCAAAGAAGAAGATTAAGGAGGATTGAATCAAACATTAGAAGCAATCTTGTTTTATGTTCTCTCAATCTTCTCTCAACTCTTTCTTGGATGTTGATTGTCTTTATTTGTTTGGATTCTTTTATCATGTTCTTAAACTAAAACCCATTTAGGGTTAGGGATGTAGCCTACTTTGGAGGATTGATTTATATTTTATTGATTGATTGGTGTTGAATGAAAGTTCTTGGGTTATGTTTATCTTTCTTGAACTTCATTGTTGTTTCTATGCTTGGTCACCATAGATGCAACCTTAGGAATCATATGATGAATTGAGAGGTGAAGTATGATTTGTGCCCTAGAAAGATAAACGCATTAGATTTGGAGATAGAGATATCCTGAACTAGTGTAATAACTTATGGTTGCTTGTTATTAATGAATTTGACTAGTTAGGTTTCACATTGAGAGAAGGTAATCAACTAGTTACGTATTCTTATATGTCTTGAGAGAGAATATAAATAAATTTATGCAATTGTTATTACAACTGGTCATTCAATCAATTCCATAACTTATTGATCAATCTCTTAAATTGGTGAACCCCAAAGCCCTAAGTCTAAATCATCATATTTTCCTAGTTTGTTTATTTATAGCCTTTACAATTTATTGTATGCTATGATCCAATCATCTTTGAAGTTTCTTGTTATTTTAGTTCAAGTAATTAGGATTAATTCAGTAGTGAGTATCTTAGTCCTTGTGGGAGACGACCTTGGGATACTTGATTTGTAGGTACTAGGAACGATTCTATGCACTTGCAAATTTTGCCGACCATTCAACCTTGTCAGTCAGCCAAAGAATAGGAAGTGAATCAGGTAGGGAAGCCTTTTTTGATACTTCAACGTACATTTTAGCTTAGCAAAGTCATTCCATCGTTACAATTTAGGAATCCATACAAATGGGTTTACCCAAATAGCTAACCATGTAGTTAAAACCCTCAATGGTCCAGAACTCCACTCGGACGTTATGGAACTGTACCTATAGTGACAAGTTGTCTATCTCACTTCTATCTATTTCCAGTCCCAGCCTCCATTTCTAGATGAAGAGGGGTTGCCCTCTCACGTGCAACGAGCCCTGCTCCATAATCTCGTTAAGGTTAGTGCTATCGGTAAACTTGAACAGAATGGAGTCGTCTTCCCTGAGCATTGCTTTCTCAAGTTCCTTCTTTCCCCAACTTGATTTTGCCCAAGCATTAACTACCGGAAATCCAGAATGTTTGGACCAGAAGAAGCCTAGCAGAGACGTGGACCAAGCTATAGCTCCCGTCATTAATAGTTCAACTGGTGGAGATAAGACTCCATCTTTGAGCACATTTTGATAGTGCTTGACTGTTCCTTTGTGGTGGACTATCTTCAATTTGTTCCTCCTTGCTCCGACTAGATTGGATTCATTATCTGCAATTTTGCAACAGTTAGGGATTTTACCATTGCAGTCAGCTAACGAGTGAGACGCTACTATTTATTTGGTAAGCATAGGGAAATCGACTTATGATATGGAGGATTCCCCTCTCTCGATACCAAAAAGGGAGGTCAGAAGGCCTACCATTAAGGTCGTAACCTCAGAGGTAGGGGAGGTGGGTCAGAGATGACGGTTGTAGTAGGGTTTTAAAGGGGAAAGAGAAAGGTAAAGGGGAAGTTTAGGTAAAGAGAGAGGGCGGAGGCTTTGGGGCATGAGAGAGTTGAAGTTCTTCACTTCAAATCTGGAAAGACGCGATTGATGGTTAGGTCTTCGCTCTTCTATGACTGTTGGGTCTTCTCCCTTTACACTTTAGTATCTCTTCGGTGAATCCTCCCTCCACGCAATGACTCACCCATGTTCCACCTTGCTCGCACCTCGTACACCAGAATCCCATAATCGCCCTCCAGTGTTTCTCACTCATGTCTATTTTTTACATAGAAGACTTTTATAATATTTGTTATCGATTAATATTGATTTGAAAAATCTTTAGCAAAGATGGAATGACATTTTAAAAATAGTTTTTAAATATCATTAATTGAATCAATTACTAATAGTAAAGAACTAATATGATTGGACTCAAACGGAGTAGACTTTAATTCTATGCTTCATGTCTAATAGGGACATTATATAATGAAATGATTGAATTATATGAAAAATCTTACAAAGACAAGTTATTCAAAATCACTTTGACATTCTTAAATATTTGAGTTATCATAACAAGTTGCTAGACGTCAATCTTGATCTATGGATATAAATTGTTTAATAAGAGAAATAAAGATAAATTAAAATAGTTTAATTTATCTAATCATAAATATGATTTAGGGTTATTACTTATATCCATTGTCAACATATTTGAAAACCTAATATAAGACTTGACTGTAAAGTTTGAGAAACTTTATGATTAAATATGAGATATTTAATTAATAGGGATTAATATAAGCTATTGGATCTTATTTGAACATAATTCGAATTTAATTAGAATTAATAGTAATTCTAATCAAAGTTTAATTAAAATTATAATTTAATTTTAATTAAATTACTAAAATATCTAAAGTCTATTATAAATAGGTTAAACTCTAAAGGAGCTAGCACTCCTTGCCTAAACATCTTTATAACAGTTGTAGCGTTCTCTCAACTTATTCTATGAACACCGCTAGAGGTCAGATACTTGTGTAGCTACGATAGTTAAGATAAAACGATTTTAAAAACGGTTCGAGGAAAACTACAAGAAAAAGGATCAAGCTTTGGAATAAGGTATAAATTCATGCTTTATTATATTTTATGTAATCATGATATAAAATTTAAGAGATCTTGGTCTTCAAAAAATATGTTGCATAAATATTTTGCTATGTATGGGATCGAATCCCCCGATTTCCTAATAAGTTGAGTTTGAAAAGCCAATAAAATAAAATTAATCTTAGGCCTAGAAAAACTAAAAGAAAAATTTTCAATTGCAAGGAATATGAAGTGAATAGAATTAAACCAA
>JAOQMQ010000196.1:35697592-35710466 GCA_027563845.1 Erythroxylum subrotundum
AAATTTAATTATGTTTATTAATAATTATTAAATTAATTTTATAAATTAAATTAAAATTGTGGTTATTATTTATTATTATGATTTTTGGAGACAGGGTTAAAAATATACAGTACAACTGTACAATATGACAATGAAATATTTTGTAATTTTTTAAAAAATCAGGGACTATTTCATAAATTTAAAAAATTACCTGAAACGGTATCTGGTATTAACCAGTACCGATATAGTACCATACTAAAACTCAATCTGGTACCGAATTTGATACGATATTCGTAACATTAGTACAAGGTCCTAGCCCTTTTTTCTTTATTAAAATTTGAAAGTGAAAGCAACAAACTGCTCTTAAAAGATTATCCTAAACTTGAAACTGAAGATGAAGTTGAAAAGCTTGAACTACCGTGATCCTTATCCTAAATTTTGTCCATTCTAAATTGATAATCATTAAGCAAATCATATCAAAATTGTTTAATAACATTTACATGCTTTTGGACTCGATCACCATACAATGCACTATATATAAAATTAACCACCTCCATCTTTTATTTCTGGTACAGCATAGATAAGATTGTAACAATATGTTAAACTATATACTAATAAGAATTTAGCTTCTCCATCATCTGCTATCCCATTACTCAAACAATCTCATTGGAATCAAACATTCAATCAGATAAAACTTTCTTTATATCATATATAGTGTTAAAGCAATAGTACAAAGTTGGATATTTTGTTCCACTGAGCAATTCAATCATAGTATAAAATAATTCCAACTTCACACAAAGTTCTCTAACTAGGTCTTATTGGTCTTCTATAGGCATGTAAATGTACCGAAAATCTCTTTGTCTTAGTCTAGTAAGCATATCAACATATTAGATTGTCAACTCCAACATCTTGAAAGTTGAGTTTCATCTAGCTAAACAATCCAAAATCAACTTCTTCGTACTTGGAATGCATAAATGTCATGAAGTTTCTTCAATTTTCTCAATTCTTTTAAGTGTTGCACTCTAATATACTACAATATTTTGAATTGAATCTATTGTTTCCTTTATTTTATTCAACTTATCCTTTACAATCAAATTCAAAATATATACAAAACAACGCATACGGAATAACCTTCCACTAACCAATAAGCTCTCAACCCTTATCTTATTCTTTACTTTTTCAATCATACCATCATTCATGTTACAATTGCTTAAAGTTATGGTGTTAATATTATAATCTATCAAACACTTTTTTAACACGATCGCCAACATTTCGCTTGAATGTGATGCTGGCACATAAATGAACCTATCATCTACAAATATGAACAATATCAATTATAACATAATGAAAAAGTAAATGATAACAATATTAAGGAATATAAATTACCTCAAAATTTATCGTTGTCAATATAATGTGTCGTCACTGCTATATAAAACTTCTTTTAATTATCAATTGTTCATATATCTCTTACAATGTTAATCCATCCGTCAATACTTAATAATGTTCTTAAATTTTCTTTTCCTTATCCTAGCATATTCTCATAATGTCCTTCAACGTATTTAGAGTTAGAACTTTGAAAGTCAGTTGCAATGAATTGCAAACAATCCTAAATTTTTTGGTATCAATTATAGAAGTAGATGTTCACCACCAATTTATTATAGAAGCAATAAAAAATCTTGATCTGTTGCTTTCATAAGATGTTGTAGTCATTTCATTTTTTTTTTTCCTTTCATAAGATTAAGGGTACAAAATGTTTAACCTCATATTAACATTTTTTCCTACACGAATCTACATGTCGTTAAATGAGAGGTTCTACCTTTCGAACTCTTGGCTAACATCTTCTGACAATACTTATATTTAACTTTTTTACTCTGTTAATTGATCTACTCTTATTGAAGTGATCTAAAATTTCATTTTTCAATTGATTTGGAGCTAGACTTTTATTTTCACTTAGTACGAGATTACAAGTTTCGACTTCTATTTTCGGCACCATATTACAACTCTCGAGTAAAAGAATATATTCGGCTATCTGAAACAATTAACATATAATATAATATGTTACTTATAATCATAATTAATAATCCATAAATATGGGAGAGAATAAGAAAACATAAACCATAGTTTTAGATTTAAAATTTATCAATTTATCACTTATCAATTATCAGTGACTTACCGGTCAATTACAGTAGCGTAGGAGTTTCTGCTAATGATTATGACCAAATTGGAGTGTAAATAGTTCATCAGCTTCTAGAACTTGATGCATTTTATAGGTGCCTCGTCACTTTTCCATTTGAGCAGCTGGATTTGGATCAGGTGTGGATTTCTTTGGCATCTCACTTGCTCCGAATTCAGGACGATCTGAAGATCTCATTAGTTAATAAATAACTCTTGAAAATAATAGTTGGGCAGTCTGTACTTCGCGAACCTTACAAGTACATTAAATTTAAGATTACTCTGTAAATGCGGAAGTTGTGAATGTTGACCAATAAATCACTGCATGATTCCACAATACGTATGGAGAGAAATTTATGAACACTACAGGTGATTTCAAAGTGCAGACTCGTACAGCAATAATACTTTACACCCTTTTCTCATGTGATACAAAACTCAGATCAACAACACAGAACATTCCTCATACGGCACCAACACCAAAGGCCTTATTATGCATACAAACCATCTAACTACTTTCACACCTTTTTCCTTTCCCGAGTTTCATTTCTTCTTCCTGGTTAAGCAATCCTGTTGAATTCGACAAGAAATATGGGAACATAAACTGCAGGACCAAAACCCTTCTTTGAGAGCGTTACCTTATGTCCCATAATCAGCCTAGTCCAGCAACATCAAGCTAAAATAGAGGTTCGGTTTTTCTTTCCAAACAAAAGAAGCTTTCTGAAACCTTTAGCAGCTTTGGGGGAACTTTCATCACTGTTCCATTTCTTCCTGGAGTGGACTGCTTCCTGGTTTATGTCTTCAGATGGTGGGGTTGATATTTCTATTTCAGAATTTTTTGGTGATTGTAAATTATCGCTACTTGTGCTTTCCCTGACATTCAGAGCAGAAAGGTTCAGAGTAGGTAATTCTGGCGTAGGATGTTCTGGCGTTTTAGAGATATATTCACCACAATCATCAGAAACCTTTTGAATTTCAGAACGAAAATGAGATGCTTCATGTAATCCCACAGCAACTTCCAAGTGAGCTACTTGTGCAGATTTGCGTAGTGAATCATCTGAACTCTTTGTCTGTAAGATCTTAGCCCCTTCATTATTTTCTATTGAAGTGATGCTACGCAACTCCTTAACGTCTTCTTTATTGCCATTGACAACCATAGTAGGTATTGCTTCTGGGATTTCCACGTCTGTTTGCTTCTCAGCTATCACAGCCATGTCATCATTCTTTTGGAGGACATCAGATTTAATTCTGTTTGGACTGGCTTTCTTACTGTTAGCATTCATGGTCTTCTGTGGCAAGGAATTTGCTTTTATGGGTGCCTTTTTAGGTTGGGCAGGCTTTGGTGGGACTGCTTCCACCTTTGGAGTTGTCCTAGCAGTGGCAAGACGATCAATGGTGGTACTCCTAATTACTGCTTTTTTATTCTCTTGGCTTGGAGGTTGGTTTTGAGGCTTTTCATGTTTCAAGGAAGATATTGTAGGTCTCTTTTCTGAAGGAATTCTTTTTGATGTCGCCGGAATGCTCCCACTAGCACTCCTTTCAGCAATTCTCTTCTGACGTTGTGCTAATAACTCCTCTTTTCTCTTCCTATTCTCCTCTTCCTACATGTATGTGGTTAAAATAGATAAAATAAGTAAAAGAATTAAGATAAGAGAGAGAAATCAAGATCAATAAAATTTACCAAGCAACCTAAGATGGTTTTATATCATGCAAAATTTAGTGATCTACGCAGTTCTTTATAAAATTGAGTGAAACAAAAAGGAAGCAATGTAAAGATGCGATTTATGTCATGCAAAAGCAATTTCTCCTCCCATCCCTGAAGACAATACCAAAATCATATATAGCATACCCTTTCAGTTTTGCTTTTCGGATTAACAATTCTGCCTCCGAGCGGGGGTTTTTTGGTCATTGACTTGATGTCCGATCTGCTTTTTCCAAGATATGCATTTGAAACCTTTGACTTTCTGTCACTTGTCACCTTACAATTGGAAAGAAGCTTGCCCTTGGAAGAATCTTTTCCAGCATCAGATTGCCTCCCATTGGCTTCAGCAGATAAAATATCCTCTTCATAATCCATTTCAGGAGTCCAAGATGACATAGGTTGCTCGGCAGATGAATCACGACCCAGCACCATGAAAAGATCATCCGGTTCATGGGCTCCAAATGCTTCATTATCATTTTGTGAAATTTCTGACATCCCATTTTCATATTGACTAGCATCAACTATGTCCGAAACCAAGCTAAGGTCTGTTCTCAAAAGTGAAGCAGATTGTTCATCATCTAAAGGTCGAGCCTGGACCATGAATGAGTCATCGGCTAGAACCTCTTTCTTGTTTTTTTCAATGTGACAATATTCAGCAGTTACTGGAGATGCATAATCACCACCAAATGCTTTCAGTTCCATGTTCCCATCCTTGTTTGCTGACGTATCTATTCCTTTATTACCAAACCAATCTCCTTCCTCTTGCCTTGTAATAAGTGGAGCTTCAGTAGAATAATCAGAAACAGTAGCTCGGTGAGAGCTCCCTGTATCCTCTAACCTGTGGGAGAACAACAGCGCCTCATGCATGCCAGCTCTTCTTGTTTTAGGATAGGTATTTTCACCAAATTCAAAATTCCCAGTGCGAGATCCACCTTCATTAGCAGTTTCCATCTTCATTATAAGGAAGGAATCATTTGAACTTGGACGTTGCTTTCTTACTTCCTCCATTTGCAGGTCTAGTGGCAATGATCTTGTCTCCTCAGAGCTCTTGGTAACGAAGTACTCCTGTACCTTAGAAGGATGCAGATCAGCACTTGAAGAGTCTAAATCTTTGTCCTTCATGAGCAGGCTCTCAAAGGTACCCCAGTGATCCTTCCGAGGTTCACCCTCAAGAATCATACTTTTGTTATCCTTATCACTAGGATCATCCGACTCATTTATGGGGTGGCGATGTGACTTCTTATGATGACGAGAACTTGATTTATGACGTTTCTCAAATGAACCGACAGCTTCCTCTACCTGCTGCTTCAGAATTTCCCCATCAATGAATTCCTCTTCATCAGATGTTTCCCCAGAAATGCTGCCTTTTTCTCCATCTCTCTTTGAAGTAATGTAGTTAATATTACGAATGACAACCTTTCTTGAAGACTTCTTCCCATGCTTTCTCCTATGAGCCTGCTCCACAGAAGATTTCTTATTGCCATTCTGCAGATTCTCATCAGATTCGTTCTCTGAGCTGGAGTCACTGGCGTCAGTGGAATCATCTTGCTTTGCACTCTCCAAGCTTTTCCCATGTGAAGATTTCTTCTTATTCCTAGATGAGGATTTATGTTTTTTATTATCATCAGTACTCCAATCATTATTGTGGCTAGAATTTTCCACATTTTGGGGCCATTGCATATTCCCTGGAAAATATGGAGAAGGAACCTGCATGCCAGGAAAAAGGTAGCCTTGGTATGAGGGAATATGTTGATACATAGGACCTTGAAAATTGTGCATGTACGGAGGAATATGGCTCGCCCACGACATGTTCGGCACTTGACTTTTCGCGTCTGCCATTTGATTTTGGGCAGACGTTTGTGTACTACCATCTGCAAGTTAATAGGTAAATAGCAATATTAGAAACAGAGATGCTGGATGTATGCATGGCAGCACTTGTAACCCAAATGCTCAGGCATGTACCTCAAATTGATCCTTTACAGGTAAAAGAAAGTAGAGATATTCAGGTGTACCTTGGTTTAGGTCAAAACTCCCAAGACTCGTAGCTGAATCAGATGCATCTAACGAGCCACTTTGTCTCCCAACAGGACCACCAATTTGACTAGGGTAATTCTCCTCACCAGCTAGTATGATTCCAGAAGTCCCAACATAAGGCAAGTCCAATCGAGATGCTTGCATTGCTGCAATTTCATCTATCCAGAGTCGATCTTGATTCTTTTTCTTGTATAATTCTAAGAAATTTATGCATGCTTCCCTGTGTGAAAGCGGATACATCTTACACGCTAACTAAAATTATGAGTATAAGCAACTCTTTTTGTATAATTAGCTGAAAAGACATGTTCAAAAATAATTGGACAAAGTAATCTGAATTGACTTCTAGGGAAATTAGCCCCAAGCCCTGGAAACTGGAAAACAAGGTTAACACTCAAAAGAACACTTTTCTAGTCCACAAACAAGGCATGCAAATCACTGGGTCGCTTTTACATCATCCTCCAATTACCAATTCATCCTGAAGCTCTAATCCCCTTAAATTTATCTCAATTCCTAGGTTCAGGTTTGAGCAATCACAGTGTCAAGAAACCATTCAACCCAAAAGTTAAAGCTGGTGGGAAAAACTAGGGAAATAATACATTATTCTATAGGTTATAAGGTGAAGGGAAATTCCATAATGTGATCTAATTAACAAAAGGAAAAAGAAAAAAGAGAGAAAGCTGTTATTGAAAATTGAATTAATATTTCTTGCTGATCGATAAATTTTGATGTCTCATATCCTCTCATACCTTAAACGGGAAGCTCCAAAAACATCAGCAAATGCAATGAGATCATGTATACAATCAATTTCAAAGCCTGTGACCAAAGCACGAGCATAAGCCATTGCTTGCTCTTTACGCAGTACAGCTTTTCTAGTTTCCAGAGCACGTTGCAGATGAATCCTGCTCATTATTCAGAAATAACTCATCAAGCAATCATACTTAGAGATCGGGAGTACATAATCAAATTTGGGTGGGTTATTTACTTGGAATTTTCCTCATAAACAGCAGCAGAATCTCCATTGCTATCTCTCATCTGAGATGAAGCATCATGGTTAGAACTAAAAACCATCACTGCAATGTCTGAAAGGATTTTTTGTAACAACATACCTTAGATAGGGCAAATGACTTCGGGTAGCTCCCAGCACCACCTGCTATATTTTCCAATTATTGGAAGTTTGGTTAACATAATCTCTACAGAAAAGAACTTTTATATAACTATCATAGTCAGTTATAAATTGATGAAAACCTACAAGCCTTCATTTGTTAGATTCAGTTCAGTATTGCTACATCTTCATTGCATGCACATTTAACTAAAATCAGGAAATAAGTCCTAAAAAAGGAGATTAATGGGACAAGCATAGCAAGACTAACCACTCCTTTCAATTGTTAGTAATCTTAGCTTTACTTACACTCAAGAAATGGATGTTAATATCTGGTAATTAATAGATTCAGAAGAAGGATTATTCAAAAGAATCCTGAAATTATAAGGTAGGGGCTCACTGACTATCGCCAAATTGTTAGTTTGGCATTGACTTTGATCACGTACATGATAAACAAGGAATTACTAGTGCTAAAAACTTTTAAATTTCAGGCATACCTTCAGCATCTGCAATTGACAGCTCATTTGACTGAACTGAACTCTCAATCTGTTCTAATTCTCTCTCTATTGTTACAAATCTCTCAAGAACTTCTGGCGAGCTAACAAACCTCACAAATCTGTAATGAAGACAAAATGTCAGCCTCAAAATGATAAATCTAAGCCCAATTAGCAGCTACAAGATTGATATTTTATTTAAAACGAGAAACCATCAAGGTTTTAGAGTTCAATAGGATTCCTTTTCCTCTTTCTGTTTGGTTGCTTTGGATACCCATTTTCCGGGTTGAAAAATAGTAAAATCCATCAAATCTAGATAACAAACAACTCAACCACCATATGAAATTTACTTTGTTTGGAAAGACTGATACGATGTTTGTAAAGTGCATTCACCCAAATGACAAGGAAGCACTTGATCCTGATTTAGATACTTTGTGACACAGAAATCGGTCAATTTCAACTAGGTTTATAGAAAAATGTGGATTAATAATGATTCCTACGAACAAGAAGTTATAAATAGTTAAAAGAAATATTGTTCTTATCTCAATGTCCAAAGAAAAAGCGAGAACGAAAGACAAGCTCTTAGTATATTCACAGCCAGCAGTAACGTGTTACCTCTGGAGAGTGGCTTTTGTGAACCAGGGGGCATTAGGCGACACAGGGCGGAGAGTAATCGAGTAGCCACCTCTCGAAATTTGATCTTTGGCTGTTTTAAGGTGTGAGATGAACGGCTCAAGAAGGCCCGAGGCTAGCTTCTCATTCAAACCACCCGCAAAGATCACCAGCTCACATCTTCAAGAATCAAAATTTCGGAAAACAAAATCAACCCAAAACGTGAAAAAATACACCCAGGTAAAATAAATGCAAAACGCATAAAAATGTACCTTGTCCTGGTGGGAGTGAGTTGGAAGAGGGCATGATCAAGAAGAGTTCTTGAGTCCATGTTAGTGCAAACCCAGATTAAGGGGTCCGAAAATTTCAGAAAAGGACTTCAAAGAAGCATTCTTTTTCAGTATTCTACTGCAAATTTATTGATTTTGTTTAGAAAGCTGTCTCTGAGAGAGAGAAATAGAAGACAAAGAAGGTAAGCACATGGGAACGTGTGATGTGTGAGTAAGAGAGAGACACAGAGTTAAATGAATAAATGGTGAGGAGAGAGCGGTGAGGCTGCATGATATGCTTTCTCATTTGTTTTGTGGGTCATAAGTGAAGTCGTGCCGACAGGCGCGCTGTGTCTACTTCTTTCTTACTTCTTATAAATTATAATCACATCAGAAGATATCTAACACTTAACAAAAGAATTTAATCTGCAATGGTCTGGTGTTGGTAGTTGATGTAAATGTTTGAGCTTAGTTTTCTTATATATACAGAAAGAGATGGGAAGGTTCTGGTCTCGTGTAAAATAGTTTAGTTAGAGAGGTGAGAGGTCCCATTTCATGTTTTGCAGGATAAAACACTTGAGAGATGGTAAAGCTAAGTAGGCTTGGTATTGAAGGGAACAGACAGATCAGATCAGGTGACTGACTGCCTCTTCCTCTGCTTTGCTGTCATTGTGACAAGAAGCAATGCCAGTTAGCAGAGTGAGCCGTGAGGATTCGGCAAGGTATAATTTCCATTTTTCATGTCATAATGTCTGAAAATAAAAGAAACAACATTAAATGGAACCTCATTGGCTTGCTCGTATAAAATTCACCTGAAAATTGCAAATTCTTCTCACAGGTAAGTTGAGCATTATCTTTTCCAGTCTTCTTGTAGAGATGTGATTTCAGGGTAGAACCAAACAGCACCAAAGACACTTTCTTGTAGTCCATAAGAATGCAGGTACAACTACTTTTGGAAGTCTCATGCAACTAATACATACCAGACTTGAAGCAACTTCCTTAATTCTACCACGTAATTAAGTCAATGGCCTATTTTATTAGTATTTCAATCTTCAACTGTTTCTGTAAACCAGTGCTGGTAACGGCAGACAATCATTGTCTAGTACATTAGAATGGAAGCTATGGTACTTGTTCTCTGGATGTTCATATAGAGGTAATTAATAGACATTTTTGTTGCTTTCAAGGAGAAGGGGAATCAAAGTACAAGGTTTCTGTGTATGAAAGATGACTGTAATTATTCATCAACCTCGTGCATTAGGACATGTAGATGTGTAGGATCTTTTTAAAGTCATCCCCTCCACTGTAAAAAGATTCCCAACTGGCCATGTGCGTAACGTTCCTATTTATTTCCACCATGGACCATATGCTTAAGGACTGGCTGATTAATTACCTAACAAAAGAATTGTGTTCAAAACAATTATTGGAGATAGAGAGAGAGAAAGCATAACAATGATAATGCTTGATTTGGCAATAATTTAAGCCCATTACGCTTGCATTTTTTTTCTGAGGCGAGCACACAAAAAGAATCAGTAATTGGAAGTATTAAAAAAAAAGCCAATTCCAGTTGACAAGGACATTTCCCCTTCTCTTACCTTAAAATTATTTAATAAGACTATAATACATTGGAAGTGGCAAAGAATTTATTTTTTTTTGAATTTATATACTAATCACTCTATCTCAACGAGATAAGAGAATGCCGTGAGCATACTACTAAGTTTAATGAAATTAATTGAAAAATAGGAAACATATTGATTGAATTTTATTTATATCTTATTTTTAAATATGTTTAACAAATTTATTTATATTTTATTATTTCCATATTAGAAATAGATACTACATCTCCTTTAAACGAAATTTAATTATAATAATTTCTTTTCTCATGTTTCTCTTTAGAATTAAATATTTTTATTTTTAAATTAAAATATATTATATCTCAAAGTGTGGTTTCTATTCTGTTGCATTTATGTTCTCCATCTTTCATGGATTTTTTTATAGCTAGTTTAGTTTTTATTATTAGTCTCGTTAGCTTTGTAAATTTTTATTCTTATATTCACTCTCTGATTATCCTTTTACACTTTACTTCTTTCTGTGGCACATGAAAGCATTGATAAGGAGATGATATGCTCTTTTCAAGAAAAGAAGAAGAAGAAGAAGATAGGTATGTTTTGAGTTGATTGGCAATAGTTATAGAAGTCAAAATTTTAAGAAATCAACAAAAATCTCTTTGAGTTTCCTTTATATATTATTGTGTATTTTAGAGATTAATACTTTGAATCCCTTGATATTTTTTTCATAATGCTAGGTTGATGTATATTAGCTTAATAATTAATTTTAGGTTTTTATGTTTGTTTTTGTTTTCAATATATTAGCAACTAATTGACTAGTGGTAGATCTTTTATAATTCAACTTATTTTGACTATTAGCTTATTGATCTTAGTGATAATTAAAATGCAATAAGTGAAAAGATGAAATATTAAATATTAAATATAGGTTAAATGCTACTTTAAGATTAGGACAAAACTCTAAACACAAAATTTTCTTTCTAAATGGTTAAAGCAAGGAAGAAGATCTCAGACGTGCAACAAATGAAGGATAATTTCATGTGGATGGCAACAAAGCCAATGATGGAATTAAGCATCCAATCCACCTCACTTGGACTTAGAATATTTTGACACTGTTAATGATGGTGACGACGACCAGAAATCCAAATGATCAATGCCAGTGATGGGTCCAGATTCACCCACTTGTATGATTTTCCTTGGTTTCTACATCCAGTGACTATGAAGTTGCAACCACCGCCACAAGCAATACTTGCATTCCGTTCCATACCATAGACTGATACAGCTAATTGGGGCCACTTAATAATCCCTTTAAACATCTTCTACTCACTTAGGATCCTTGACATCCCATCTACCAGATAATGTTACGATATTTAACAGTCACAGCTATGTCAAAGTGGATCCCAGCAGTATTGAGTAATTGCAGGTTGTTGCCCATATAGAGTATTGAGTTTTGTTGTTATACATACATATATATATATATATATATATACATATGCATACATTTCTTTGTAACATATAACTATTAAAAATTGATATTGATATAACACGATTAAATTAAATTAAAAAAAAGTGAATTAATTAGCTATACTAATTCTTAGAAGTCATATATTCTAAATCTAAATATGTTGTTCATTAATTATGTAGTAGAGAATTATATTTATCATTGACTAATATTAAAATAAAAATATCCAAAAAAGTTATATATATATGAACAAAAAGAGTTTTTATTTTCATATCTTTTAGCGACATTTGATCAACTCTCATACATTAAAATAATTATATCATTTATAAAAAAAGAACTAAAATAAACTAGAATTTAAATAAACAACTATACTATTATGCCATTATTTTTCACAAATATTTAACCGTTATAAATTACATTAGATTCCTAATTATATTTAAAATAGAAGAAAGATTAGAAGAAACAATATATAGGATTAAAGTTTTCAAGGTTTATAGAGTAGTTTTAAATTTTTTGAGGAGGTACGCATTTTAATGTTTGTACTTTTTGTTATATATCAATAATATGTTTTACATTAAAATTTATTTATCAAAGATAATAACAAAAGGAGTGAATTTTCAGCTACTTATTATAAATACCGAAAGAAACAATACTTTTTCTAATGATTAATTACTTTTTATACTACTTAACAAATAACATAACAAAACTTAAATGCGTAACCGGTTAAAATTTTGAGAATGCATAATAATTTGTCAATTATGTGTTGAATCATCAAACGAGCTAATGTGTTAAAATTTGGCGATGATCTTCTTCCCCTAAATGATTTAATTTAGATATTGATATTCATACCTTTATTACAAGAAATTATCGTAGGAGTCTCCCTTTGCTCATTTTACCAGCCTTTAATTTATATCCAATAACCAATCTATTGGTTATAGTCTAATAACATAATTACTTAAAGCATTTATTATCTTATATGTATTTAGAAATATATGATAAAATCTATGAGTTAAATGTACGTTGCAAAATAATTATGACGAAATTATAATTATGAAATTCATATTACATTTATATATTATCTCAAATTGCTTTTAGTCATTGTTTTTATTAAAATTGGATAATAATAAAGAATTAAAAAAATAGAAAATATTATGTTTTATCTTATTTTGGAACTAATCATTCTCTTAGACTAAAGTAAAAAGATACTTAAATAAACATGTGAGTGATTTTTAGAGAAAAAGCTTAGTGTACTGACTTCATATAAGAATTCTATTTGAAACATTACTTGTATATTTATAAAAATTCTCATTATGATAATTGTATAAGTGATTCTTTGATATGAAATCTCAAAGTAGATTTATATGTGTAAACGATCTAGAAGGAGGGGATGAATAGATCTTTAAACTTTATCGCGAAATTCTACAAAAATATCAGAAGTTAATTCACACAAAACCAAATTAACTAAAATTAAAAGTAAACGAGTAGGGAAGAA